>NW_026844064.1:54736021-54799140 GCF_029531705.1 Pantherophis guttatus | reverse complement strand
CTTTCCTTTCCTTTCCTCTCCTCTCCTCTCCTCTCCTCTCCTCTCCTTTCCTTCCTTCCTTCTTTCTTTTTGCATTTGTTTCTTTTAATACCTTAGAGCGCATCAGGTTACATTCCCTACTTCTAGGGCGGGGCAAGAATTTGCCAGTATCTCTTCCTATCGGCCGATTAAAACAAGGTGGATTTTCTCCACCTTCAAGGGGGGGGGGGGACTTTTTTTTAAAATAACGAAGGAATGCCAGCACGACACTTGACCAGATGATTGGGCTAATGGAAGATGGCTTTTTAATATTTTGGCTACATTTGCGATTCATCTGCCATCGTAAAACGGGAGATTTCTGCCTTATCAGAAAAGCTGCTTTCGCTCTCTGATTAAAAGTGAGTGGACCAAGAAGCTTAAAAAACTGACGGCGAATTTAATTAATCTAACTTTCAAACTCTATGGCAAAATGGAGTTTTGGGGACATTCAAATAATTCAAATTACTTGTGCTATTTTCTTCTCTTTCTCTCTCCCTCTCTCTCTCTCTCTCTCTCTCTCTCTCTCTTTCTCTCTCTCTCCCCCTCCCTCCCTCCTTCACCTAGATGAAACACACAATTCTTTTCAAATGCTCAGTAAGAAATAGAGCTAAGCATTTTTTTTTATCCCCAACATCACGGTTTTATCTCGGTTAAGGAGGACACAAAACAGAACTGTGCACTGTACTGTAAAGGAAAAGAATTTTCCTTTAAACATTCTTTAAATTCTTTTCAATTTGAATGCACCAAAGACAAATTCCTTGTGTGCCCAATCACACTTGGCCATTCCATTCCATTCCATTCCATTCCATTCCATTCTATTTTCAGGTCCCTACTTCTCCAGAGCTGTCTCTGTTGAACTACTTCCTCTTACAAAACCTCGCAGAAACCCAAAACCTCCCTCAATTTTTGAGATCCTCGTGGACTTGATTCTCATGCAACTTTTCTTAACTTACTATCTCTGCATAGGTGGAGCTATAGTTTCCATGGGGACGGTGAGAATTTTTGTCCAGAGCGCATCTGGATGTCTGCCAGTTGGGCAAAGCTATTTCCAAAATAGAATTTTAACTTAACCTTATGTTTTGGTTTTATGGAGTGAAGACCGCCTCCATAGGAATCTGTTCTGCTGTCAGTCAAGTCACGAGGATCCTACCACCAGATCTCTTTTCACAGCCCTGTTAATAGGCGAGGTTGTTCCAGTTATATGTAGACTATTTCATTAGGATAACTTTCAGAACCTTCTCATTGTTCCTATCATTTATCTCCTCCCACTTATGACCGTATGACTGTAACCTTGTTGCTTGTATCCTTAAGATTTATATTTACTGTTTCCCTATGTCTGTCATTAAGTGTTGTACCTTATGATTCTTGACGAATGTATCTTTTCTTTTATGTACTCCGAGAGTGTATGCACCAAGACAAATTCCTTGCGTGTCTAATCACACTTGGCCAATAAAGAATTCTATTCTATTCTATTCTATTCTATTCTATTCTATTCTATTCCATTCCATTCCATTCCATTCCATTCCATTCCATTCCATTCTATTCTATTCAGTACAATATGAATGCTTTATTTGGTTACACGGGAGACTAGTATTTAAAATACATCTCTTTCATGGAAAGCAGAGACCTGGAATAGATGTTAAAAAAACAATTATTAAAAAACGGGAGTACTTTGACTCAAAATAAAGAATCCCTCCGTGCCCACCCACCCCCCACCCCCAATACTACAAAACTTTAATTTGGGACCCAATATTTGAAAGAGGAAGCCATGGAGGAGTATAGAATACAGAAGTGGGGGAACCCACTGCCTATAATCCTTCACTTATGGAATCATTTGCCACAAGAGGCAGAATGGCCACGAGCATCATAACAAGAAGTCTTAGCTGCAGCCATGAAATGGGTGCTAATGCTTTAAGGAAGGTGAAGTGGTAGGATTTGGAAACGGTTATTCTTCTGAGTCCGTACTGAAAACTTTCAGAGCCATCCGGTTGATTTAATGGAAAAAGAAGGAAGGACTTGAAAACTGTTCAACTGATCCAAAAAGCTATTTGTCCCTTCCTTCTCTCTCTCACACACACACACTCTCTCTCTCCCTCCCTCTTTCCTTTCCTTTCCTTTCCTTTCCTTTCCTTTCCTTTCCTTTCCTTTCCTTCCTTCCTTCCCCCATCCCATCCCATCCTTGCTCCCTTGCTCTCTCCTTCCCTTCCCTTCCCTTTTAATGTTCATTTCGTTGTTTAAAAGGATCCCATTTAATTTTAGCCTGCTTTTTGTATGTGCATACATACTGTCAAATAATTTACTAAGACTGTATTACTATTCTTCTTCTCTTCCTTACGAGTATCTATCTCTTCCGACTTATTACTATAACCATGTTGCTTGTATCTTTCAATTATATTGTTTTTATTTGTTTCCTAGTACGATTTAATAGCTTATTAGTAACCTTGACTATCACTAAATGTTGTATCTTTTTATTCTTGATGAATGTATTTTATTCTCCTTATTTACACTGAGAGCATATACACCTAAGACAAATTCCTTGTGTGTCCAATCACACTTGGCCAATAAAGAACTCTCTTCTCTTCTATATTTTACAAAGTAAAACACATAGGTAAGTAGATATTCCCATTTAGATGTTCATGTGCAGAAAATATTCAAGAAACAGGAGTTGGAATATTTCAAGGAATCCCTTTTATACAAGGCCAGAAGACTGCCACTAATTATCGAACATTTGTAGGTGAGGAGAGACTATTAAGTAGCACCCAACGTAGATGGGTTAAGAAGCGATTTGACAGATGCCTTCTTCTTCACTGCTCTTATCTCTTGTCAATTTCATCCGGATTTAGGAGTTTCAGAGGTGCAATATACTAGGAAACTCACCTGCACATCTGAGATCCTTTTGGTTTGTGTGTTGGGGTTTATTATGAAAAGTCATAGAACAGAAAACAATCCACCAGCTCTGACTAAAGAAATTGTGGGTGGAAGGAAGGAAGGAAGGAAGGAAGGAAGGAAGGAAGGAAGGAAGGAAGGGGAGAGGAAGGGAAGGAAGGAAAGGAAGGAAGGAAGAGGGGAGGGAGGGAGGGAGGGAGGGAAGGAAGGAAGGAAGGAAGAAAGGAAGGACAGAAGGAAGGAAGGAAGGAGAAGGGAAGGGGAAGGAAGGAAAGGAAAGGAACCCGCGGGTGCGTACGAGGAGATTGTGTGTATTGTGCGGGAGTGTGTGTGTGAAAATGTTTGCACCAGATTATATTTATTTGAATCTGCCAGAAGGGGCCACGAGGAGAGGGGTAGAGTGAACTTCACTGAGGTAGGGACAGACCTTTTGCAACTAATATTATAACGCTACATAACTGAAATCAAAATTTCCTTTCCTTCCTTCCTTCCTCCTTCCTTCCTTCCTTCCTTCCTTCCTTCCTTCCTTCCTTCCTTCCTTCCTTCCTTCCTTCCTATCCCTCGCCTAGTTGTTTTTATTTAATTAAACTCAATGTCAGCTTTAATTTTCCGCCTGGGCGACTTGTTATGCCTTCATTGGAATTAACATTTTGTTTATAGATGTCACTGCGCGTTGGGAAGAGGGGCGCCTAGTCGTGGAGCCGAGAGGCGATCTGTTTCTCATTGGCGGCCGGCTTGGAGGGGGTGGGGGGCAACTGGCTTAGGTAGCACAGGAATGGTCGGGATTTTGTGGAAACGGGAGTTATGAACGTAGGGAGGGGGAAAACCCCTCCTTTCAGGCTACGTTGGGCAGGAGGAGCCAAGCCCGAAGAGCTGGGGTGGGGTGGAGTGGCACAATAAAACTGGTTGGAAGAGGAGACCCCCACCATTAAAAATATGCCTCTTGCCGTTTCTAGTAACGGATCGAAAGATCCCATTCGAGGCAGGAAAGGGGAAGTGAAAATATTTCAGTAGCTTGAGTTTTTCTGTTCCTAGGTTATTAATTCCAATGAGGGCGGGAGGGAAGGAAGGAAGGATGGAAGGAAGGAAGGAAGGAAGGAAGGAAGGAAGGAAGGAAGGAAGGGGGAAGGGAAGGACAGAAGAAGGAAGGAAGGAAGGAAGGAAGGAAGGAAGAGGGGTGGGTGGGAGGGAGGGACGGAGGGAGGGAAGGAAGGAAGGAAGAAACAAAGGAAGGAAGGAAGAAGAAGGGAAGGAGAAGGAAGGGAAGGAAGGAAGAGGGAGGGAGGGAGGGAGGAAGGAAGGAAGGAAGGAAGAGGGGAGGGAAGGAGGGAAGGGAGGGAGGAAGGAAGAAGAAGGGAAGGGGAAGGAAAGGAAGGAAGAGGGGAGGGAAGGAGGGAGGAATGAAGGAAGAGGGAGGGAGGGAGGGAGGGAGGGAGGGAGGAAGGAAGGAAGGAAGGAAGGAAGGAAGGAAGGAAGGAAGGAAGGAAGGAAGGAAGGAAGGAAGCTCTCTGAGCTTGGTGGTGTTCTTGCAGAAGTTTCATTACCAAAACTAGGTAATACCATCAGCGCTGGTAAGGAGTGGGGTTTGCCCTCAGTTTAACCTGGTCCTGTTGTGGGTGGGTGGAAGGGGTCTTTTGGGCCTCTGCACAACCTTCCCCAACCTGGATGCCTTTCACAGGCGTTGTTGTGCTCCCATTCTAATTTAAGAATCGGGCACGATGGGATACGTAGTCCGGGGGGAACGCCAGCCTGGAAGAGCGGCGCCTCGAATCTTTTAAGCCCTGGCGTGGCTTTCCCTTAATTCCCAGCCTTTTTTTTTTAACGAAACGAGAGGGGCGTTTAAATAAATGACAGTCTCAAACCGCGCGCTCTCAAGATCGCCCATCTGACTTCTTCCATCAATCCGTTTTCTGGATCCGCAGGAAAAAAACCAGGAAAGCTTCGAGGAAGGTTGTTTTTGTTGTTGTTTTTTTAAAAAATAAAAAAAAATAAACATCAGCAAGTTGTGTTTTTAATTGCCCCTGGTTCGACGTGTGTGAACGCAGCCAATGAATGTTGGCAGCTACGCCTTCAAGATTCCTGAAAGTTAGATCCGTTGGATTTGTTACAGTCGGGACCCCCAGCGAAAGGGGGCTCAGAGGCGGCGATCTCTTCTCCCCCTCCCCCCCAGTTAACTTTAATTTCACCCAGAAATTAATTAAATTATTAAGACCAGCTGCCTGCAATTACTGCAGGTTCGAATCTCGCCAAGGCTCAAGGTTGACTCAGCCTTCCATCCTTTCTAAGGTAGGTAAATTGAGGACCCAGTTGTGGGGGCAATAAGCTGACTTTGTATAAATATACAAAAGGATGAAGGCTATTGCTGAGCACATTGTAAGCCGCCCTGAGTCTCCGGAGAAGGGCGGCATATAAATCAAATTAAAAAAAAAAAATAAGGAGAAATGTCCTGACAGTGAGAACAATCAACCCATGGAAGAGAAGTTGCCTTCGGAAGTGGTGGCAGCTTCATCACTGGAGGCTTTCAAGAAGAGACTGGACTGCCATCTGTCAGAAACGGTCTGGGGGGGGTCTCCTGCTTGGGCGGGGGGTTGGTCTAGATGACCTCTAAACTCTCTTCCAACTCTGTTAATCTGTATCTAATACAAATGCGGACTTGGGGCGGAGACCGAGTCCTCCAGCACCAAGAAAGATAGCGAAGGAATTCCCACCCACCCCCCAACTTCCCACCAGTGGAGAAAAGAGAGTGGGGGGGGGAGAGAGAAGTGAATGGACGCGTTCTAGATTGTACCACCTCAACCGGCGGAGGGGGAGGGGGCGACGCCTCAGCCTTATTTACAGTTCGTTCCCCGGGAACTCTGATGGGCTTTAAAAGTTGGCTTTGGGTTAACCCACGGGGGATTGGGGGAGAAGAGAACGGTTCCCACGCGACCTATCTACGTGTTAGAAAAGGGGCTACTGGCAGCGATGCTTCCTTCTTGGGTGGAGCTGAAGGATCGTTTATCTTGCTTTAACGTCTGGAGGCTTGAGGGTGGGGACTCAGCGATTATTCCAGATCCCAGATTGACAGATTGTTTCCCAGATGAAGTAATATTGTGCAATTTCATTCCCATCAACTGGAGACAAGACGGGAAGCTGCTTCTATCAAAGTAGAAGCTCCTTCTATCAAAGGAGCCTTGGTAGTACAGTGGTTTAATGCACCCTGTAATTAACACAGCTGCCTGCAATTTCTGCAGGTTCGAATCTTACCAGGCTCAAGGTTGACTCAGCCTTCCATCCTTTCTAAGGTAGGTTAAATGAGGACCCAGTTTGTGGGGGCAATAAGCTGACTTTGTATAAATAAATATACAAAAGAATGAAGGCTATTGCTTAACGCATTGTAAGCCGCCCTGAGTCTCCGGAGAAGGGCGGCATATAAATAAAAAAAAAGAAAAAAGTAGCTAGACTCTCCCTCGTTTAACTCAGTATCCGCAAACGGGAAGGCGATCATTTCTCTGGGACTCTGCTAGGACCTCTTGCCACCCCCCTCCCCACTTGCCACCCCTCCTTCACAGCTGGGGTCCTCATAGTTTCGGACCCAATTCACACAACGGAGGATGCACCTGTTAAAATATGGTTCTGTGGCAGGGGTGAAATCCAGCAGGGCCTGACAGGTTCTGGAGAACCGGTAGCGGAAATTTTAAGTAGTTCGGAGAACCGGCAAATACCACCTCTGGCTGGCCCCAGAGTGGGGTAGGAATGGGGATTTTGCAGTATCCTTCCCCTGGAGTCAGGTGGGAATGGAGATTTTGCAGGATCCTTCCCCTGGAGTGGGGTGGGAATGGAGATTTTGCAGGATCCTTCCCCCAGGAGTGGGGAGGGAATGGGGATTTTGCAGTATCCTTCCCCTGCCACGCCCATCAAGCCATTCCCACAGAACCGGTAGTAAAAAATGTGGATTTCACCACTGGTGCATGGGTTTTGTAGCAGGCTAGGATCCCATCATGGGGCCCACTGACTACTTATTTTATTTAGAATATTTAGAATAGAAATAGAGCTGGAAGGGACCTTGGAGGTCTTCTAGTCCAGCCCCCTACTCAAGCAGGAGAACCTACACCATTTCAGACAAGTGGCTGTCCAGTCTCTTCTTAAAAACCTCCAGTGATGAAGCACCCACGATTTCTGAAGGCAACCTCTGTTCCACTGGTTCATTGGCCTCACTCCTTCATTCTAGGTTGCTCCTCTCTTTTTTAAAAATTGTTTATTCCATCTTCCCTGTTTCATTTACTTTGGCCATGCTATGCAGGAGGATTCACTGGAAAAAGCCATTATGTTTTGGAAGTGTTGCTAGTAAAAAGGAAATCAAGCCATCAAAAGATAACTGTAGCTGGACCCCATCAAAAATGACACCAGCCACAGCACAGGAAAAACTCAAAGAAGTAAAATCAAAAGATGTGGAGAGACCTGGCGCACAGAATCGCCTAGAGCCAGACTCAATTCGATGGATAACGTCCTTCATCATCCTTCCTCCCAACATCCTCTATCCCATCTTAGCTGGTGGCAAGCATTTGGCTGACCTCGCTGGGCATCTGGATCTCACTAAGCAAAGTCACATCTGCTTTGGAGACCAACTAGGAAACTTCAGGTCTGTATCCTAAATGGGGAAGCTGAGCCACATCCCAGAAACAGGTCTCTCTCTTTTTTTTATTTTTTTATTTATTTATTTTATTTTATTTTGAATTTGTATACCACCCTTCTCCCTGAGGACTCAGGGCGGTGAACAGCCAAGTAAAAACATCAAGTACAAATATTAAAATACAGTTAAATATATATATATATATATATATAAACTGTTCTTCAAGATTATGGCTGTGAAGTGACCAGAAGTTGGCTTGAAAGGGACTTCCCCCACCTTTTTTAAATTTCTACTCCCCTTCCATCCCAAGAACCAGCTAATCATTCCAAATGGAAAGAAATCAAGACAGAATAGGAAGGAGGAGGTCAAATGTCCTGTTTTAGACTTTTAAAAAAAGCATCTTGCACAAACCTTCCCCCCCCCCTTTTTTTTTTTTTTTTGATAAAAGAGAAATCTACCAATTGCTCCCAAAAGCTGCTTGGCTTTCTTTGAGGGCAGCTGGACCAGTTTCAGATGGATTAGAAAGGCGAATCACAGAAAGTAGCTGGGTCTGCACAACATTTCACACCCCTTTCCAGCAAGAAAAAGACATTCAAGACAGCTTCCTCTGGGAAAACTGTAAAAAAAGTTCTCACGGTTTGGAGAATAAGATAGGGGTGGGGGAAACTAATACTCCTTTTAGAAATGGCAAGGCCGGATTTTAATACAGCATAATTGTGAGAGCTGCAATCCCCCAGACATAGGAAGTTGTTTAGCAAGTAAGATCTGTGATCCACTGTCAGGCCGGCGACAGCCTCCCAAGGTCACAGTGTAAAGTCTTTCCCTGCTTTAGCAGAAAATACCATATATTAAACCTGATTGATTGCGCAATTCACAAAGTGAGTATGTACCATAGTTTGGCACTTTGCAACTGAACTGGATAGCTGTTCCATCCTGTTATATTTCCCGTGGCGCTTCTATCATTTCTCCTTAACACACTCCCTGTCTTCATACCCCACCCCCAACCAATTGGAGGAAAGAAAATTTAAAAAAACGTTCAGAAAAATGGCAGAAAAATATAAGGCTGCAAGTGAGGATGTTAATCTGGACTTTCGTGGAATTCTGCATGTGCAGCAAGGCATTTTCAGTAAGCTCTGATCACATTTGGTTGGGCGATGTCATGATGGTCTTTTATAAATGGTGTGCCCCCAAAAAAGCCAACACAGTTCTGGGCTGCATTAACAGAGGGATAGAATCAAGATCATATGAAGTGTTATGACCACTTTATAATGCCTTGGTAAGGCCACACTTGGAATACTGCATCCAGTTTTGGTTGCCACGATGTAAAAACAATGTTGAGACTCTAGAAAGAGTGCAGAGAACAGAACAGAACAGAACAGAACAGAACAGAACAGAACAGAACAGAACAGAACAGAACAGAATAGAATTCTTTATTGGCCAAGTGTGATTGGATACACAAGGAATTTGTCTTTGGTGCATAGGCTCTCAGTGTACATAAAAGAAAAGATACGTTCATCAAGAATCGTAAGGTACAACACTTAATGATAGTCATAGGGTACAAATAAGCAATCAGGAAACAAGCAACAGCAAAGATGATTAGGGGACTGGAGGCTAAAACTGTACCGTTACAGGAATTGGGTATGTCTGGTTTATTGAAAAGAAGGTCTTGGGGTGACATGATAGCAGTGTTCCGATATTTGAGGGGCTGCCAAAAAGAAGAGAGGGTCAACCTGTTCTCCAAAACACCTGAAGGCAGGACAAGAAGCAATGGATTGGAAACTAACCAAGGAGAGAGCCAGCCTAGAACTAAGGATACATTTCCTAACCGTGAGAGCAATTAACCAGTGAAACGACTGGCCTCCAGAAGTCGTGGATGCTCCATCCATCCCTGGAGGTTTTCAAGAAGAGATTGGACAACCGTTGGCCTGAGATAGAATAGGGTCTCCCGCTTCAGCAGAGGGCTGGACTAGAAGACCTTCCAACTAACTCTGTTATCCTGTTGTTCTGGATCAATGATTGCCACAGGAGCAAAGCTGGCAGGGTTTTTAATGGAACGTTGTCAGCATTGCTTTCCCAACTGCTCCTGAGCTCAGGGGTTTCTTAAGGAAGAGCCAACAGACGGGATTCGAAGGGGGGACTTCTACCACCGCAGTGTAGGGATGAGTCTTTTCTCTTGAATTCTTGGCTTTGGAGATGGGGGTGGGTAGTTGGCTGAAAACTTTCCCTGTTTCTTTTTGTAGGAATCAAAGGTGATTTGTTTTGCCCTAATCCAACTGGGAGTCTAGGAAGCCAGACATGATGCTATTATGCCGGCTGGACCTCAGGCTCTCCATGCCGGCCTGATTCAGCTTTATCTTCCTTAAGGGGCTGAGCAAACACACACCCTTGTGGGAAACCCCCCCCCCACCTTTCCTGGCATGTGGGGAGGGAGAGGGATCAAATGCAATCACGTTAGGAGGTGTTGGCTAAGGAAAGAGCCTTCTGAGTGGTGCAACATGCCAATCATTTGGCAGGGCAGAAAAGCCTGCTGGTTCCTCTCATTATCAACTCTAAACAGGTGGCTTCTGAACATCAGACTGGAGGGGCAGCTAACAAAGGAAGGCACTCAACAAATACAGGCATTCACACACTGCAAGGCTCCTTGCTCACACTCTGCACAGGGAATAATAAAGAAGAAAGCAGTGGTATTAAGGGCAACAAGCCAACATTCCCCCCTTCCTTCCTTCCTTCCTTCCTTCCTTCCTTCCTTCCTTCCTTCCTTCCTTCCTTCCTCCCTCCCTCCCTCTCTCCCTCCCTCCCTCTCCTTCCTCCATCCTTCCCTCCCTCCCTTCCTTCTCTTCACCATTCCTTCTTTTTGTCCCATTTCTATTAACTTGAAATATATTGCTTGATAATATCACTCATTAGGCAGTACCTTCCTCCTCCCTCCCTCGTCCTTCCTTCTCTTCCTTCCTTCCTTCCCTCCCTTCCTCCCTCTCCTTCCTCCGTCCTTCCCTCTACTTCCTTCCTTCCTTCCCTCCCTCCCTCCCTTCTCTTCACCATTCCTTCTTTTTGTCCCATTCTATCAACTTGAAATATATTGCTTGATAATATCACTCGTTAGGCAGTACCTTCCTTCCTCCCTCCCTCCCTCCCTTCCTCTCTCTCCTCCCTCCCTTCCCTCCTTCCCTCTCCTTCCTCTGTCCTTCCCTCTACTTCCCTCCTTCCCTCCTCCCTCCCTTCTCTTCACCATTCCTTCTTTTTGTCCCATTCTATCAATTTGAAATATATTGCTTGATAATATCACTCATTAGGCAGTACCGATTACTGGGCTAAGCCTAAAATGAAAACCATTCATAAAAAGGACTTTAAAGATGGAAACTTCTGAATGGGAAGCCATTATCAATTAGTTCCGATCTTTTGATATGAGGGCAATGCCATTGCATCGCATAACAGTTCAAGCTTCTGTAGTTCACAGGAACAGTAGCGACTAGATAGTCCTCCAAAAAAAAAGTCTCAAAGGAGAATGTTTCATGCATCCCATACTTCTTGTACCCCTAGCATTTATGTACAAAACAAATGAAAATGATAAAGGAATAAAGATCAATTAATGTTGCCATTAAAATATTAGCTGTGAAGCCCCAGTTCAAATCTACCCTGGGCTATTTAATCTGTCTTTGAACTAGTCAGTACATCTGACACCAACCAATTTTTGGAGAGATGTTGGTGGGGGGAAATGCTGGAGGAAAAAGGAAAGAAAGAATACCATCTAACAAGTAGGAATCAACAGTGGGACGAGATGGGATGAAATATTTGAGGTTATTAGGCAAATCAAATACCTTGAATTATCTCAGCCGTTAGCTATGTGACAAGGTCAGTGCCATGATTTTTTTTTTTGTTTAAAATAATAATAGGCTAGAAGAGTAATGAGCATCCTAATATGTGGACTGTGGGAATAACATGAATTCCAAGATGCGTCTTTATAACAGTTGTACAGACAGAGTGCTGTTGTTTGGGAGAAGAAGTGCTGTTTCCTTTTTTTTAAAAAAAAAAAGAGGAGGGAAAAAGGAAGGCATTAAAAATAATGTATTAGTCACTTTTTATTTCTAGGGGGGAAAGTAGTATTAATGGAGCTTTTTGCCATCAATGTTCAAAAGGAAGTTTCTCTCTCTTCCCCCCTCCTTTTCTTTCTTTCTTCTTTCTTTCTTTCTTTCTTTCTTTCTTTCTTTCTTTCTTTCTTTCTTTCTTTCTTTCTTTCTTTTTCTTTCTTTTTTCTTTCTCTTTCTTTCTCTCTCTCCTTCCCACCTCCTGTTGATAATGCTAGAATTTAATTGAGTCTATTCTCATAAATTTCCTTCAAAATTCTCCCCAGCAAATTGAAGCCCCCCCCTTTGCAATGTCTGGAAATGTTCATATTTCCCAAATACTCAAGTTTCAACTGCTATTCAATACTTCGCTTGGATCTTAGATGATAAGATCTGATGAAAGTCACAAACCTGGGGAGGGGATACAGTAAAACTCTGTATTGGAAGCGCCTAGGCCCTTGACTTCATCAAGTTTTTAAACATCCGTGATAGCCTAGGTACAGCAGGCAAACTGTACAAGCCAGTTTGAAAAGTACTTGCCGAATATAAATACTGTGTTTTGCTCTGGAATCAAATCACAAATTTGTATAATGTCTTTTTCCCCCCCCTAATAGGATTAAAAGCATAATTATAGTCCTGCAGAGGGGAGGGGGAGGAATAAAAATTACTGATTTGAAATGAATATATTTCAAGATTTCATAATCCACTGGACTTTGACAGAGCAGCTCTCAATTAAATTCAGCGGAAATCTTAATATTGCCTTAACAAGTATAAATTATGTTTCATTTAAATCCTAACTTTCTCCAAGATTGGGACCCAACTTGATATGTTGATTTGATTATAGTTCCCCATTCACACCCTGACCGGACTAACTTCTGCTTAGGTTCAGCGATCCTTTCCTAAATGGGCACCTAAAACAGTCTAGGAAAGAGAAAAGATGCAATTTCCTTCCCTCTCGTTTTTTGCAAGTCATAAAGTCAAGGATGGGTAGTGAAACTACCCCCAATTGTGAAAATATTCTTTTCATGTATAATTTCAGCCCTTGGAAAACTCACTAGATTTAAAATCCTGGGTCTGAAAGCTCTGGCCTGCATGCAGTGAACTGCAGATTTGAGTAAATTTTAGTTTTTCATTGTCTGCACTGCATAATTTGCAGTGGGTAAAGGGGAGAGGGAAGGAATGCGTCTTTTTACGTTCACTTGAAGACTATGCTTCAGTGTCTTCCCTACAGGGGAATAGAATCTCCAAAAGTAACTCACCCTCTCTCCACCACCCATCCATATTCTCACCTCTTTTGTGCTTATTTTGGGATTCTGGGGTGGGTGCATTTCAGAAAATAAAAGAGCATTAGAAACACATTTAAGCTCACCCACCTCGCTGAAAGAACCTGCACAAAATAGTGAGTCAATAAGTTATTTAGGTAAGTTATAAGTTATTTTAATAAGTTTTTTGGCCAATCTGATGAATGGATGCATATTAGCTTACAAAAAGCTGTTTCCGTTGCATTGTTTAGAAATCCATTGTCTGAAATTTTGGGAGATAGCATGGACAAAAGGTATTTTTTCCCCTTTAATTTTCCTTTTCAGATCCTGAATCAACATAAGAGGGAACAACAACAACAAACTTAACGCTGTGCCAAAACTTGGTTTCTAATTTTTCCTGATTTTTTTTTCCCCTTGCAGAAGGGGTTTTCTTCTTCTTCTTTTTTTTAAAAAAATTATAGTGGGAGATTTTGACTATTATTTTTCCAACTACACATATGAATAACAACCACCATAATAAAGAGTGCTGATATAAATTCCCCTTTCCACATTTTCCATCAAGCCGTCTCCCAAGTATTTCTCAAACATTTCTCAATTGGCATAAAGCTACGGAGATTAAATATATATATATATTTTATTCCCCTCCCTTGGGATTTAAGGAAAGCAGGAGGAATTGCCAGTTGCCAGAGAACTGCCAATTGCTACACAGGTGAAAAAGAAGGCATTGATACACACCTTTGCAGAAAGTGAATTTTGGAACCACCCCTTCTCTTCCCTCAAATGAAATGAAGACTACAAGAATGGAGCAAGAGAAGTTTGTCTATTACCTTTGAATGTCAGCAAGTGTATGTGGAACTATAGAGTAAGGGAGGTATAGGGAGCATTGCTCTGTCCCCATCCAGCTTTCTATGTTTACGTGTAGAAAAGCATTGAATGTTTCTGTTGTATGTGCTGCATGTAAAGAGCATTCTGGAGATCTCAAACATCCATGGGCAAACGGTGGGCACCTGTGTGCGTTCGTGGGTGTTTGGTTGCTATGCTAGCCCAAAAATATGGATGAATCCCATCCATCTAACTATCAGGATTAAAGCAAGCAAGCTATGTGGAAAATTGCAGGTTGACTTATGATATATAACCAGTGAATATATATTATTTATTCTGCTTCGCATGTAGTCATTTTGAAGCAGTTTATGAAACAAAATTAGAATGCAACCCTAAAATTACAATCCGTGTGAAAAAAGAATATAAATAATATCTCCGTTTGCAATGTAGGTGAGAGAAATAGAGTTACTGGAGAAGTCCAAATGATTCACACATAGATAGGAATCTACACCTCTAGGAAACTTGTATTTGTCTAAAATATTTTTGGCACACAGGAATTTAATGTCAGCTTGTCACCTACTGAAAAAAAACAATGTAATGCTCAATACATCCGAGGAGTCTCTTGAGGGCTTGGTCCAACAATTCACAAAGCAACCTTAACACATCAGAAAGGAGTTCCGTGAATTGAAAACCTTGCTGAACTTTCCAAGCATTCGATTAACCTCTGCATTAATTTGCATGTTAGGGTAAAAAAATATTTACTCCTCTCAATAAACAAACAAAAGTATGGTGCTTTGCATTTCAATGATATCTGCGCATGTCATAGCCTGATGTGCTCTAGTATTTATTTATTTATTTACTTATGAACAGCAACTGTTCATAAATCAGATGTGATAGATAGATAGATAGATAGATAGATAGATAGATAGATAGATAAGAGATAGATAGATAGATAGATAGATAGATAGATAGATAGAAGAGAGAGAAGAGAGATAGATAGATATAGATAGATAGATGAGAGAGAGAAGATAGATAGATAGATAGATAGATAGATAGATAGATAGATAGATAGATGAGAGAGAGAAGATAGATAGATATAGAGAGGAGAGAGGAGAGAAGACAGAAGAGAGAGGATAGATAGATGATATAGATAGATGGATAGATAGATGAGAGAGAAAAGAGAGACAGATATAAATAGATAGATGAGAGAAGATAGATAGAAAATAGATAGATGATAGATAGATAGATAGATAGAAAGAAAATAGATAGATGATAGATAGATAGATAGATAGATAGATAGATAGATAGATAGATAGATAGAGATATAGAGAGATATAGATATATAGATATATATAGATATAAATATTAGGTATATAATATAGATATAGATGATATAAATATATAGATATTTAGATATTTAGATATAGATATTGATATAGGTATATTAGATAGATGTAGATAGATATAGATTATAGATATAAAATTCTGAGTGCCTTTTCAAGCTGATATTTGCCCTGTATTTTATCTGTATTTCCGTGGGCATCCATTTGCTGCCCTGCTAACTGAGACCACTGTTTTGAAAAGCAACACTATTTCAAATGGCAGATGGAAGGCAAATTAACGAACAGATAAATTTGCCCTCCCATCCAAGTTGAAAACCCCCAGCGTTGAGAAGACAATCGTGACAAGGATCCATTTTTTCCCCTCCCAAGGACAAACTCAAGGACTATGGAAACCGACCTTGGACTCCTGATTGGGCCTGACTTGGGGAGGTGGGGGGGGGATTGTGTCCTTATCAAGGAATGAGAAAATGAAAAGAATGAGTGGTTGGACTCCGAACAAAAACCCAAAGGGAGGCCGAGAGGCCGAGGAGCTCAATTTAGGGCCCAGCAGCACGGCAGAACTTCTGTGTCACCTTGTTGTGCTAAGCCCAACTACAGTATCTCAGAAGGAGTCCTTTGCCTGGGCTGCGTTCTATAGAATAGAATAGAATAGAATAGAATAGAATAGAATAGAATAGAATAGAATAGAATAGAATAGAATAGAATAGAATAGAATAGAATAGAATAGAATAGAATAGAATAGAAATATAGAAATATAGAAATATAGAAATATAGAAATAGAAATATAGAAATAGAATAGAACAGAACAGAACAGAATAGAATAGAATAGAGTAGAACAGAAGAGGAATAGAATAGAAATAGAAATAGAAAAAGAAATAGAATAGAACAGAATAGAACAGAATAGAACAGAATAGAACAGAACAGAACAGAACAGAACAGAACAGAACAGAACAGAACAGAATAGAATAGAATAGAATAGAATAGAACAGAAGAGGAATAGAATAGAAATAGAATAGAACAGAACAGAACAGAACATAGAATAGAATAGAATAGAATAGAATAGAATAGAATAGAATAGAATAGAATAGAATAGAATAGAATAGAATAGAATAGAATAGAATAGAATGAATAGAACAGAATAGAATTCTTTATTGGTCAAGTGTGACTGGACACACAAGGAATTTGCCTTTGGTGTATATGCTCTCAGTGCACATAAGGAGAATAAAATACGTTCATCAAGAATAAAAAGATACAACACTTAGTGATAGTCAAGGTTACTAATAAGCTATCAAATCGTACTACGAAGCAAAAAACAATATAATTGAAAGATACAAGCAACATGGATATAGTCATAAGTGGAAGAGAAAGGTACTAGTAAGGAAGAGAAGAATAATAGTAATACAGTCTTGGTAAATTATTTGACAGTGTTGTGGGAATTAGTTGTTAAGCAGAGTGATGGCGTTCAGGGGAAAAAACTGTCCAGTTAGATATTCCCCCCCACCTCTAAAGCAACCCCAATCCCTTTCCCCTTTTCTCTGGAGGAGGGGCCTTGACCCGAAAAAGGCCTCAATAGCTGCCGAATACCTTTCTAAATGTCAGAGAAGTCCAATTTATTTAGAAGATGAAAAGTGACTTGCTTCCCAGAAGAGTGCTTTCGAGCTTGCAAAGAAGGCACCCTTATTGGGCTGGGCTGGGCGGAGTGGGGTCGGATGGGATGGGCAGTGTGAAAGGCAGGAGTAAAGCCTAAAACAAACTCCGAAAGGAGAGCAAATAAAGCCGCGCCTGGAGGAGTGGGGGACTTAAGATATATTAAATTACCCTGATTAGGAATTTAGGCAAGGCTGGAGGTGGCTGGAAAAGCAAAAGAGAGAGACGGGCATTAAGGGATGCTATTCAGTGCTAGGAATCAAGGTCAGGAGGTTATAGGAGTTCACAGGGGCTGCCTCCATTCTTATGTTAAGAGAGGGAATGGGAGAAGCATGGCCAGAGAGGTACTCCAGCTAATTGCCAAGTGGTTCCTTCCAGTGGCTTAAAGAAGGCAGTTCTAACAAGGCTGGAAGATTCAAAGACTGGGGAGAAGCGACTGGCAGAGGTAATTTTTAGGGCAGCTCAGCATTTCCCAGGATTTGAAGAATTGAGCAGGATCTCCTGTCCAGGCAGTTAAAGAAAGGAAAGGTTTTTTTTTTTTTTGTTTTTGTTTAGGGTAGAAAGCTTTTTTTTTTTAAAGGTTGTGAGCGATAACACTTTGCAGAGAAAAACACACACATGAGAACATCAACAAAGTTTTCTTTTTAAAAAGCCAAAGGCCAAACAAACAAAAAAAGAGAGAGAGAGAGAGAGAAAGAGAAAGAGGGGGTGGGTAGAAAAACGATTCTCAACTAATTTTGGAGAGTACATAAGCAGCAATTTTAGGCTGATGCACCCCCTTTGAAACATCAAAAAGACATTTGTAGAGAGGAAATCCACTCGGAATGACTTCTTGGAATTGAAAAATAGAAATCAAAGAAGAATCCAACGTTTCTTCGTTTGAAACGTTTTTTTTTTTCTTCTTCTTCCAGGTTTTTGCTGCTATTAATTTGGGAAGACTATGCTGTTTCCCATATTTTTCAGTATTTATAGCAAAACAGGAATGTAGGTTTCCAATATTTTGTGGGGTTTTTTTGATAAATCTTGCAACAAAGAATAAGAACTGGATGTCTTTCTTGTACTGCACAAAGGTTTAATGTCCTGGGAAAAAATAGTTTAACAAAAAAAACATAACAGCGTTACTTATTAAAGTAGGATTTTTCCCAGTTTATAAAAACCTTTCAATTAAAATTAAAAGCAAAATGTTCATTGCCATCAGAGATGGTGATATTTATCAATTAGATGACAACCTTTTCGACAAGACAGACTTTGATTAAGATGGTGCAGATGAAAGGGTGGGTAACACTATTATGAATTATTTTTTACAAAACAATTCATAGAAATGTATTGAAAAGCTAAGTCAAGCTGAGATCTCAAATTTTCTTCCCATTGAAAAACATTCGGTAGAGCCTGTTATATTGAAGAACTGTATATCATATTGAAGAGGCACCTTTGATTTCAAATAGTGCAAATAGACCCTTCAGTTTGTTGTCAACATTCTTAATTGATAAGATTCTATGACATTAGGAAGAAATTATTGCTATCTATCTATCTATCTATCTATCTATCTATCTATCTATCTATCTATCTATCTCTATCATCTATCTATCTATCGTCTTATCTATGAATCTATCTCTGTCTGTCTGTCTATTTATCTATCTATCTATCATCCATCATCTGTCTATCATCTACAGTATCTATCCATCTCTATCATCTATCCATCTATCTATCTATCTGTCATCCATCATCTATCTGCCTGTCTGTCTATCATCTATCTGTCTGTCTGTCTATCATCTATCTATCTCTATCCATCCATCCATCCATCCATCCATTCATCCATCCATCCAATTAGTTGGAAAAGAACGAGTTTCCATTCTGATCACCATAAGCCATCAGTTCAGTGTATTATATATTTGTTTCTTTAAAAGCGGTGAAAGTTACGGTATAAGCCTGAAAACACTGTGTAAATCTATCAAGAACATTCTCCCCTTCCACCCACCTTTAGAGGATTTGTTAACCTTTAGACCAGCCCAAATCCCATCTTTTCTTCTTCCTCTTGAAAAATGCTATTTTTTTTTGTCATCTCCCTCCCCAACAAATCAGTGGGTCTGCTTTAAGTATAACGAAATTGGGATCCGCCCCATTAATAACTCAGCACTTGGGTTGTTATTATAGCTGTTTTCATTGCTAAGGAGCTAAAAGCAGACTAGTCTGGAATCAAAAGGAAGATACCAATACAGTTGGTGCGGATCAGCCACGGATTTAAGGCTAGACCCCCCTCCCCTCCCCCAATGAAGAGGCACGCCTAATTTTAAAAATAACCCCAGAAGACGTGTGGCATCCTTCTTGCTCCCTTTGTAAAGGTGCCAAGTGCAATTACAGCTTTGCTCTGCCCTGGATCCAACCTCTTTTTAAAAAGGGAGGATGAAAAGGAGCAGCAAGATGTAGAGGGAAAAAGATACAGAGGGGTGGAACGCCAGGTGCACCCAACAGCCAAGAGTCCTGATAACAACGCTGTCACCACGCACTGACGGCCATGGTCACACTCTGAATCGTTGCAACCATCAATTTAACTTCCCATGAAGATGAGCTCCTCCCCTACCCTGAACTTTTCAGGGCTGTGAAAGGAAACCCGGCCATCAAAGAACATGGTGGTTAGAGACACCATCAAAACATAGACACCAGCCACAGCATCGAAATACTCAAAAGAAGGAGTGCAACATTAAAAGACGTGGAGAGACCTGGCCCATAGGACACCTATATACCATTTGGGCAGGGGTGAAATGTAAAATGTGTTACTACGGTTCTGTGGGTGTGGCTTGGTGGTGGGGGGGTAATGTGACTGGGTGGGCATGGCCAACTTTTTTTTTTTTTTTTACTTTTCAAAGTATTTTTTCTAATGCTTTGAAAAGCCTCTGGCGATCAGGCAACTCAGCTGAGCATGGTGGGGGGGGCACAGGGATTTTTGCTACCGGTTTTCCGAACCGCTCGCAGCCATCACTACTGGATCGGGGGATCCAGTCCGAACCAGGAGCACTTCACCCCTCATTTGGGTGAAATAATAGATAGGGTCTCTTGCTCGAGCAGGGGGTTGGACTAGAAGACCCCCAAGGTTCTTTCCAACTCTATTATTCTATGTTCTATAGCCGTGATGGCGAACCTATGGCACGCAGGGCAGAGGTGGCACTCAGCGCCCTCTCTGATGGCACCTGAGCCATCGCCCCAGTTTAGCTCTGCTGCGCATGCGCGCATGCCTCCCACCAGCTAGCTGGTTTTTGGGTCTCGGAGTGCATGCACAGGGGGAGGGGCCACACATGCTTGCGCAGAGGGTGGGGCACGTGCTCAGGGGTTGCACGCACATTGCATTTTGGGGGTTTGGGCACGCTTTGGGCACTCGGTCTGGAACAGGTTAGCCATCACTGTTCTATAGAGTTCTATAGAGACACAACTGAATGGATGTCATCATCACATCCTCCTCCTCCTTCCTGTGCATGCCTAAGTTGCTATTATTATCATTATTTGGATCTATATAAAGATACAGATCCTGTTACTTGTCCCAGCTTCTGCCAACCTAACAGTTCAAAACCACGTAAAAAATGCAAGTAGAAAAATAGGGACCAACTTTGGTGGGAAGGTAACAGCGTTCCGTGCGCCTTTGGCGTTGAGTCATGCCAGCCACATGACCACGGAGATGTCTTCGGACAGCGCTGGCTCTTTGGCTTTGAAATGGAGATGAGCACCGCCCCCTAGAGTCAGGAACGACTAGCACATATGTGCGAGGGAACCTTTACTTTTATACAGATACAGATTAACAGAGTTGGAATGCACCTTGTAGTCATCCAGTCCAACCCCACACCCCATCCAAGCAAGAGACCCTACACCATTTCTGACAGATGGCAATCCAATCTCTTGAAAGCTTCCAGTGATGAAGCTCCCACAACTTCCGGAGGCAACTTCTGTTCCACGGGTTGATTGTTCTCACTGTCAGAAAGTTCCTCCTTATTTCCAGGTTGAATCTCTCCTTGTTCGGTTTCCATCCATTAATCCTTGTCTGACCTTCGGGTGCTTTGGAATATAGGTTGACCCCCCTCCTCCTCTCTGTGGCAGCCCCTCAAATATTGGAACACTGCTATCATGTCTCCCCTGGTCCTTCTCTTCACTAGACTAGCCATGCCCAGTTCCTGCAACTGTTCATCGTATGTTTTAACCTCCAGTCCCCTCATCATCCTGCTTGCTCTTCTCTGCACTTTTTCTGGAGTCTCAACATCTTTTTTTATAGTCTGGTGACCAAAACTGGATGCAATATTCTAGGTGTGGTCTTACTAAGGCTTTATAGAGTGGTATTAGTACCTCCCTTGATCTTGATTGAATCCCTCTGTTAATTCAACTGGTAGCATACTTAATGATTCTCTCCTCCAATATGTTCTCACAACCCTGTGAGGTAGGCTGGAGAGAGAGAGAGACTGGCCCCAAAGTCACCCAGGAAGCTCCCGTGTCTGAGAATGGAGGATGGGACCAGGATGCTTCTGCCTCCAGTACAGCGTCTTAACCTTGACATCACACTGAGTCTTTTGGACCAGTTAAACCCCTGAATTCTAGCTAAGTAGGAACTGAAGAAGCTTCTTGGGATGAGAAGCAAAATATTTTCAAAGGGGGAAAAACAAACAAACAAGGAAGTCCAGTTGCCTTTTGGAAAAAGAACCTTTGGGATAACAGTGATCTGGTTGATCGAAAGTCTCCATAGACAAAAGGTGTGATTTGTTTTTTACGCTGCTGCCACGAGACAGTCCTCTCCCTTGGCCACTGGTGGGCAGCTTCTCCTTCAAAAAGGCTCAGGGAAAACCACCGAACTACAAATGCGTATTTAAGCAGTGTTCTCCCACACCCCCTTTTATTTATTTATTTTTTATTTATTTTATTTAAACCTTCTCTGGCAAGATTAGAAGCACGACATCGTCTGGCTTTTGGCAGACAAAAGGAGAGAACCTATTCATCCCTAGGAGACGAGCAGAAAATCAAGGAAGGAAAGCTAACTGGAAACAAGTCATCATCAGCCCGATCCAGGGGACACCCCCCCACCACCACCTACAGGCATTCAGAACTTGGCTGCAGAAATGCCAGCCCTTCGAGGTAGGCCAGACTAGGAAGTCAATGCCATGTAGGTCCGTGCTGCTTTTTATTGTAAAGCTATAGTAGCAGAATCTTTGCAAGTCTGAATGCATTTCCCCCACCCCTCCTTCCCTTTGCTTTGTGAGGGCTTGTCCGAGACATTTATTCAAGCTCTGGTCCAGACTCAGATTTCTTTTATCTGATTCCTGTTTTGGTAGCAGCTTCTCTTCCTGTTCCACTCTTTTAAGGTGAAAAGCACCGTTTTCAGGTTTCGTTCACTCCCAAATTGTAGGAAATTGTACCTTTGGCACAGGGGTGAAATCCAGCAGGTTCTGACAGGTTCTGGAGAACCGGTAGAGGAAATTTTGAGTAATTCAGACAACCGGTAGTGGAAATTTTGAGTAGTTCAGAGAACTGGCAAATGCCACCTCTGGCTGGCCCCAGAATGGGGTGGGAATGGGGATTTTGCAGTATCCTTCCCCTGGAGTGGGATGGGAATGGGGATTTTGCAGTATCCTTCCCCTGGAGTGGGATGGGAATGGAGATTTTGCAGTATCCTTCCCCTGGAGTGGGGTGGGAATGGAGATGTTGCAGTATCCTTCCCTTGGAGTGGGGTGGGAATGGAGATTTTGTAGTATCCTTCCCCTGCCCCGCCCACCAAGCCACGCCCACAGAACCGGTAGTAGAAAAATTTGAATTCCACCACTGCTTTGGCAGTTTGGACCAGAAATGTTTCAGAGACCACGTGAAAAAAGAATCTGTAGAGACCTAGAGCCCAATGGAGACATTTCCTCCAGTAATCTAGGCCTCAGTTCTGAAGGTAGTTCAAGTTGGCAGGATCAGCCTGCCCAGTTGGGCTCGAGGGCTGCTTTATTGCTATACCAACCGCAGCGGCCATTTTGTGAATGCAAGAGGGCTTCCCATAGTGGTTCTTACATGCAAGCACCCGCAAGAGATGCTCAATATTACAGAACCAGGATATTGTCCTGTGGGAGCCTCGCCTAGAGGCCTCGTTTTCTATCCCCGGTTATTTGCTCATTTGACTGAACTGCTGGCATTAAGGCCTGAAGTGGCAAAATCTGAGATGGTGCCTGGAAAAACCTGTCCTTATTCCACGAGGGTCAATTATATTTATTCATTCCGTTTGTATCCACCTTTTCCTTATTGTGGCCTGCTGGTGGCCAGCAGAGTTGGCAGCAGAGTCGGACAGTGAGGAGGTTGGGGAGGAACTTGGGCCAGTCCTGGAGGCTGGGGAAAGCTCGAATGAGGGCTCTGCATCGGAGGCAGAGAGGGAGCTAGACAGCAGTGAGGCAGAGGAACAGCTGGAGCCCGTTCCCAGTGTGCGCATGCGCAGAGCTCCCAGAAGAGAAGAACAACTCAGAAAGCAGGGTCGACTCAGGAGTAAAGCCACACCTTGGAGGTGATTGGCCCCTCCCATAGGAAACAAAAGAGGAGTGAACAGGGAGTGGGCTTTTACGGGAAACAATTAGTTCATTCCGTGACTCTGAGAGACTCTGTGCCAAGTTTTGCCTTGTACTGCGGTTGGAAACAAGTTACGTGGCAGCTTTCCAAGCAAGATAAGGTCTGTGTTAATAAATATTCCTTTGAAAAACTGTTTGGACAATCCTTGCTGACTGTGAATGAACGTAATTCACAGTCGTGTAAACAAAAGAGGTTTTGCCGGGACCAATTCCTGCCTCCTGCTTGTTAAGGGAGCCTAGGTCAAAACATTCCTCAAGCAATGGCTGTTGATCAAATATATTTATGAGCCGAGGTGGCGCAGTGGTTAGAGTGCAGTACTGCAGCTACTTCAGCTGACTGCTAGTTCAGCAGATCAGCGGATCAAATCTCACCGGCCAGGGCCGGATTTTCCTATAGGCTAACTAGGCTTCAGCCTAGGGCCTCAAGATCAAGAGGGGCCTCAAGATCAAGAGGGGCCTACATTCAAATTGTTAGCAAAATTAAAATTACACTTTCACTATAGGTGAAAGGGCCTCATAAGTGGAATAGCCTAGGGCCTCTTTTCATCTAAATCCGGCCCTGTCACCGGCTCAAGGTTGACTCAGCCTTCCATCCTTCCGAGGTGGGTAAAATGAGGACCCAGATTGTTGGGGGCAATATGCTAATGCAATATGTTAATATGCAATATGCTATATGCTAACTTTGTAAACCGCTTAGAGAGGGCTGTAAAGCACTGTATAGAAGTCTAACTAACTAACTAACTAACAAACAAACAAACAAACAAACAAAACAAAACAAATAAATAAATAAATAAATATCTTAACCAGACATTCTTAAAACTAGTTATGTATGGTATAAACTTTGCCTGCAAAGCAAGTTTTTAAAAGTATTGCAGAAATTTTGAGCCAAATCAAATGACATACTGGCCAAATTATATGCATTTCGTTTGCTTTTTGAATTGCCTTATTTTCTGGATTTGCAGACCTTAAAACTCATCAAAGAGGCTGGACTCGCATGAAACCACACACATGCTCACAAAACACACACACACACACACACACACACACATATATATACACAGACACAAAACTTAGAACTAATCAAGCTTTGATACATTGTACAATTGCTATACTATACTACTGAGCAAGGTTTTGTGAAAAATTGGCCACTAAAGCATCATCTTGTGCATATTTGCTCACATTAAAGTCACACTGAGTTCCATGAGGCTTGCTCCCATGTACCTGTATGCATACTTTTTCCACTCCTAATAAACTCACAATGTCATTCTTGTTTAGTCTGTGCTGCAATAAAGTCTTAATTCCTTCCCTACTGAGCCTCCTTTGTGCTTTCAATAACTTATTTGGAATAGTGCTGTGCTGAATATTTTGTCTGTGTTTTTCCCCTGACCAATCCTCTTGAAAAATGATGAAAAAGGAGTTAATCTCAAAAGGTCTTTCCCTCCACAAAAAGGGGGGAGGGAATTGACAAAATGAGCATGGTGAGATGTGGAGGTCTGTGCAAATAATGTTACGGGAATTTTCTGAAGTTCTCTTGAAATCTCCAAAGCCATTTAATAAATCAATCAATTCTGTGAACAAGAAAAAAAAAACAGGAAAATACAATGTGCAAAAGCAGTGCCAAAAGGAAATGGCTTAAATTTAGCAATTTAGCAGCAATTAGCAATCAAAGCCATAGTCACCATTGCCCAATGAAAGCTCGGAGAGAAAGAAAAAAAAATTCCTAATAAAAGCTGAGCCTCAATTTGCTTAAAGAAGAAACTCACAATGAGCTTCCATTATTATCCACTATCCCCAAACTCTCTCCTTAAAAAAAAATTAAAAAAAGTTTAGATAGAGGTATGAGGATACTAGATCATATTTATTGGTCTGATGTCTCTAGGGAAGCACAATTCTGCCTATTAAAAACTAAATAATATTTAATTAATCGCCTGAATGGCATCATCCAGATGTGACGGACTACAATCCCACCATTCTCAGCAACACAGAGTCCAGTTCATCATAGCTAGCTATGACTTGGTCTCTTTGACTAGCAGCCACCTGGTAAGGGATGATGGAGCTGATTAAATCTGTGTGGAATGTTGTACATCACTAAGAATCTTCTCACCTGCCGAACGGAGTTCAGATTCAATACAACACCTGTGTAGCTGGTTATGTGGTTACTTACTTAAAGTGCACAGAAATACCTATGAACAAGATGGTTAGGGAGCTCTCGTTTTTTATTGAGGATATGTTTCAAAGTCTGTTGTGTATGAGCCTGTGACACCTTTAGCCATTGGTTCAACTTACACAGCTTTGTTATTTGAAACATATTAACAGGGTGAGTTCAATGGTGAAATGTAAAATTTGTTACTACCGGTTCTATGGGCATGGCTTGGTGGGCGTGGCCAACTTTTTTTTTTTAACTTTTAGAAGTATTTTTTCTACAACCTTAAGAGGTTGCAGAAAATAATGCTTTGAAAAGCCTCTGACGATCCCAGCTGATCTGCGCGATCATCGGAGGCTTTTTTTTTTTAACTTTTAAAAGCATTTTTTCAGCCAAAGAAGTTGTAGAAAAAATGCTTTTAAAAGTAAAAAAAAAAGCCTCTGATGATTGCGCGGCTCAGCTGGGCATGGAGGGGCGGCAGGGATTTTTGCTACTGGTTCGCTACAAGTTCGGGAGATTCGGTCTGAACCGGGAGCATTTCACTCCTGGGTGAGTTGTCTGTAGTTGTCTACTCAGAATCTCCAGGAAATTGTGTAGAGCAGGGGTTGGCAACCTTAAACATTCAGAGAGCAATTTGGACTCATTTTCCACAGAAAAGAAAACACCGGGAGCCACAAAATCCTTCCCGTGCCTGACTATTTCCTGAGCGGCCACAAAACTAGCATACATAGTTGAATTAAAGATTCTATTTTCTTCTGAAACTTTTCTTTTCTTGGACTTATCCATGGTTGGCCTACCGGGGGTCGAAAAGCTCAACAAATTGCGTGCTGGCAGGTGTCACACACTGGCAATTGTGACACATATTTTGAGCAACAGGGAGCCACAACAAAGGGATGAAAGAGCCACATGCAGCTCCAGAGCCACAGGTTGCTGACCCCTGGTGTAGAGGATGCAACGAGCCCCCCCAAAAATGAAAATAAATCAAAAGGAAGAGATGGTTGGGTTTACATAATACGTAAAACTTTAAAAGTAAGCTTACAATACAGTTTCTGTGTTTTGAGAACATGTTCTGCCCACCTTCTCAAATACGCTCTTTGGTGGCTTGGTTGACATAATACATTAAGATAAGGGTTAGATTTTCTACAGGAAGATAAATGATCACAAATGAACATTACATTTTCATTTTAGTCTAGGTAGCAAGTTATAACAATCCTAAAGAATGCTGGATACAAATGTGTGGAGTGTTTAAGGTGCAGGCTAAGGGTCAAAGAATTGACCACAATGTGTTCCCTGAAATATTTGCTCTGTTTATTCTGACTTGGCTTAAAATTGTTCCTTGATGTTACTCACTGAAGGCAAGACACTCATCTCTTGGATTCTTATTTCAGCACCTTGGACAGGTAACCCACTCATTCCATCACTTCTCCAAGCCAGTCTCAGAACTTTCCCTCTCTTTATTTCGAGATTGGCCTTTGAGAGACAAAAGAATATAAAGGACTGCCTGTGTTTCCATGAGCTAGATATGACCTAATGTCAAACCACCTTTCTAAATCATAGTTTACGGGATGAAACACAACTTGCTGGTTTGGCACACAGCTAAGTGTAAATCAGTTTGCAACATGCTGTAGCAGAGGTAAGGCAAAACCACATACACACACACACACAAATCATCTTTTGCTTTAATCCAAAGTGTGAACAAAACTCATGGTTTTCTGCCAAAAAGAAGGCCCTTAATTCAATTTTGGCTATCTGCTCAGCTGACATAGCACACCTCTCAGCAAATTCTAATGCATACCATAGTTATCACAGAGACAGGGGTAAGCTGCTGGGAGTTCACAGGAGTTCGGGGAAAACCTCTAGCTAAGATTCTGTGCAATTCGGAGAACCCCCAAATCCCACTCCTGGCTGGCCCCGCCCACCCCACCCTTCCCAGGAGTTCCCACATGGCCCGTTTTAAATGGAGGTAAGTGCAGGGCGCACACGGAGGCTCGGGGAGGGCGAAAAAATGGGCCTACCGGAAGTTCTGGAAGGCCGGAAATGGGCCCGTTTCTGGCCTTCAGAGGGCCTCCAGAGCCTGGGGAGGGCATTTTGCCCTCCTGGAGGCTCGAGCAAAGCCTCTGGAGCCTGGGGAGGGGGAAAAGCCCCCCCTCCCTGCTGTGGGTGCAGAGGCCAACTAGGCCATGCCCATCATGGCCACACCCACCCAGCAACCAGGCAGAGAACCCCTTCCTAAAATTTTTGAAGCCCACCCCTACACAGAGGTAGAGGTATTAAGCAAGAAGAGAAGGATGTTTGCCGAGTCACCATTGCAAAGAAAATGGAAAGTTCAATTGCATTCCAGCTGTCCCATAGATGAAGAAAAGGAGGAGAGTAATGGATTCATTGCGGATGCTTCTCTCCAAGAAGCAGACCAAGATTTCTCACATCCTTTCCCCAGATAAGCTAATTGGAGAACCCAGTTTCCATACTTATCATTCTTTCTCAAAGTTTAAGTCTACTGATGAAAAATAGAATTCCCTAAGGACCGAGAGATGGGTGGGAAGAGAAATAATATGCACTGGGTAAACCACGAATTCTAGGATGTACACCATGTGCACCACAGGGCTGTAGGAATCAGAAGGATGCCCAGAATATTGGGTGGGAGAAGGGTGATAAATTCAACCCACTTTGGAGACCTCGGAGGACAGGAAGCTGCTGCTCTAAGCTTTGGTGGCCGGTGGTGGCCTTAGACACCCCCTTCCTCTAGACATGGAAGCGGGTAGCCTGCAATTCATTCCCTTCTAAAGAAGAAGCCGTTGCTTGAGTGTCCTCTACGTGGATCCTGCTTGGAGAGGCACTGAAGAGGCGGCCAGATGCCCGCCTTTGCCCAGCACTGCTGTTCCAAGCCCTGGTTGCAGATCTGAACTGTGCCAGCCTGTTTGCCACCGTCCGAATTACCCCTCTGCAAATCTCTTTGGCCCACCATGTCCCTCCCCCCCCTCCACCCTCTTCCCCTCCATAAACGGCTGGGCCACCTTATGGCGTGGCGGGGGGGGGGATGCGTGGAGGGGTCGAGGGAGGGGAAGCGAAAGCAGGCAAAGCTTTCGGAGATGCCAGCCTAGCCCGCTGCCACAAAATGGCTGCCCGCGAAGGGGGCGGGATTCTGCTCTGACTCTCCCTCTCTCCCCCCCCCCAATTTGGCTGAAAGGCTGAAATTAGCAGGAAGAAATAGTGGGGGAGCCGAGAGCCAGCGATCCCACGCTAAGAGAAAGCATGTTGTTCCCCACACGCGTGGGCGGAGGTTGGTCCTCCCCCCCCATTCCACGGAAAGGAGAAAAGAGAAAGCAACTCCGAAGCGCTGAGATTGTTTTATTTGGGGGGAGTGTGTGGGGATGAAGGAGCGGAAACATTGCACCCACGGACGCGCGTGATTGCTTTACCGCGGCCTTGCAGGAAAACGCTTTCCTCAATGGGGCTTTTTCAGGAGGCAACTGGACTTTTCTGTTTTTCCTTTGAAGACCTTTCGCTTCTCATATCCAAGGAGCTTCTTCGGCTCTGACTGGATGGTGGGGAATGGAAGGATTGATACTCCTTGCAGACAGCTGGTCATGGCCATCCTTTGGGACAACCATCATCTGGATGACTGAGAATCTCCACAGACTTTTAGCCCACGCCCTTTGGGGGTATGAACCCCCTTCGAAGGGTGTGGGAGTATGAATGGATTTCCAGAAAGAAAAAAAATTGAGGACCACAGGAACTATTTGCACTACTCAGGTGACCCTGAGGATGCAGTTAAACCTCCAAGTGGCCTCATCCACTCCTTAAAAGGATGCAAAGGACCAGCTGTCTACAAGGATAAGGATAAGATAATTAGATAGATTAGATAAAATAGATAATTTTATTTCTATACCGCCCCTCTCCCGAAGGACTCGGGGCGGTGTACAGCCAGGTAAAAACACAATACAAATATCACAATTTAAATTTTAAAAAATATTAAAAGTATTACATTTAAGGCCAATTAACTAAAAAAAACCCAAAAATTTAAGAATTCCAAATTTAAAACTCAATTTATGAAGCTAGCCCTGCCTGTCGGAATAAGGAGTATAAATCCTTCCATTCCCCCACCATCCAGTCAGAACTGAAGAAGCTTCTTGGATGAGAAGCGAAACCTCTTCAAAAGAAAAAAACAAGAAAGTCCAGTTGCCTCTTTGGAAAAAAAGCACCTTGGGGACAACCATGAATACCTGGATGACTGAGACTCTCCATAGACATGCCTTCCTCACTCTCTTCACCTGGAGCTGGACCTGAATTGTAGCCTTCCAAGCCAGTATTAGAGTGAGACGTCTATCATTCGATTCGGGGAGTAAGATGGCTCCGGTCCATTCACTTCGCTGCTATAGCGCGGCTCACTTAACGCTGCGGGAAAGGGGGTAGTTTCCTCTATCTACCGGTATATTAATCGATGATCTATGCCCCATATAAATGCCCTCCACCCCCACCCCACATATTCGGCTGTGGAGAGGAGGCAGCAACAGCAGCACAAGGTTGACTCAGCCTTCCATCCTTTCCTAGGTCTGTAAATCGAGGACCCAGATTGTTGGGGGCAAGAGGCTGACTCTGTAAACCGCTTAGAGAGGGCTGTAAAAGCACTGTGAAGTGGTATATAAGTCTAAGTGCTATTGCTATACATCCATTTTCCCCTAGACTTATATTGGTTGCCTAGGGGTGGACTCAACTAATTCGTTTAGGGCAGTGGTGAAATCCAAATTTTTTACTATCGGTTCTGTGGGCGTGGCTTAGTGGGAGTGGTGGGGAAGGATACTGCAAAATCTCCATTCTCACCCCACTCCAGGGGAAGGATACTGCAAAATCCCCATTCCCTCCCCACTCCAGGGGAAGAATACTGCAAAATCCCCATTCCCACCCCACTCCAGGGGAAGGATACTGCAAAATCCCCATTCCCACCCCACTCCTGGGGGAAGGGTATTGCAAAATCCCCATTCCCACCCCATTCTGGAGCCAGCCAGAGGTGGTATTCGCCGGTTCTGCGAACTGCTCAAAATTTCCCACTACCAGTTCTCCAGAACCTGTCAGAACCTGCTGGATTTTACCCCTGGTTTAGGGGCCACCAATCCCACCCCCCAAAATTGGATTAAATTTGATAATTTCATGGCGCGTTGGGTGAAGGCAGTGGATCAGTTCCCCGTAGGCTTGATATGCCAACCTAGGTGTTGATGGTAAGTAGACATATTTCGACTTCGATCCCACCCCCATCCCCAGGGAGAAACCTAAATTTCCCCCTCATTTTAGCAATACCACAGCATCCAGATAATCACCGATTTCTTCCAATGGGAGGGGAGGGGAGAGAAAGATCCCCCACCTTCTTACTCAGGGGGTAGGTTTGCGTACAGGAACTCGCGGCTCAGTCGCCCACTTCAAAGAGTTCGTCGCTGAATGTTAGTTTTACTTCGCCCTATTCCTTTGGGGCTGTCACGAGCTGCGGTTCGGTCCCTGCGATCAAAAAAGGAACGCGCCCTGGATAACCCGAGCATCTTTTGGAGCGAAGGGTGGGGAAACCCTGCTTGCCATGTCATTGCTTAAGGAAACGGAGGGTTGTTTGTTTTTTAAAAAAAGATGTTAACCTCCTTGCTTGATATGCAACTGGATTATTTGGCAACTTTTTTTTAATGTTATTTGTGCAAGGGGGGAGGGAAAAGGGGAGGGGGCGGTAGAGCTGGTTTCCTTCTGCTAATCACTTTGAAAGTGGGCTAAAGAGGATTGCCTGCATTTTGCAAATAACGGAAAGATCTGGCCAGAAAAATTCCTACTCTCTCTCTCTCTGTGTGTCTCTCTCTCTGTGTCTCTCTCTGTGTCTCTTTATGTGCCCCCCTCTCTCTCTGTCTCTCTGTCTGTCTCTCTCTGTCTCTCTGTTTCTCTCTCTCTGTCTCTCCTCCCTCTCTGTGTGTCTCTCTGTGTGTGTGTCTCTCTCTCTGTGTCTCTTTATGTCCCCCCTCTCTGTCTCTGTCTCTGTCTGTCTGTCTGTCTCTTTCTGTCTCTGTCTGTCTCTCCTTTCTCTGTGTGTCTCTGTCTCTGTCTCTGTCTCTCTCTTTATGTCCCCCCCTCTCTCTGTCTCTGTCTCTCTCTGTCTATCTCTCTCGCTGTCTCTCCTCTCTCTGTGTGTCTCTGTGTCTCTCTCTGTCACCCCTCTCTGTCTCTGTCTGTCTGTCTGTCTCTGCCCCCCCCCCGTCTCTCTCTCTCTCTCTCTCTCACACACACACACACACAGAGAGATAGCATTTGGGAATTTACGGTCATCTATCTCTCACATTACCACTCGGAAAGTACCATTTGCACTACTTTGCACACGCATGGAAGGGGAGAGGATTATTGTAAAGGATTTAAATGCGTCAGGGGGCGGGGTGGGTGTGGGAATAGGCCGTTTTATCGGTTTAGAGATCAAAAATCCATTAGCACCCAGCCTCTCCCCCCGAGCTTTTGCCGTAACTCTCACGTTAAACCTCCATTGTCAATTTCTGCACGGCATTTTAGCCGAGGGTCTTCGTTTTGAATTCGGCCTTCCGGAAATCTCCCCACACTCCCCCCCCCCCCTTTTTTTTTTTTTTTAACGAATCTAGTCTAACTATAGCGACCTCTTTTCTTCTCTATCGTCAGCAAAACGGTTTTGGACAGAGAGTTCGGCTCTCTATCCGCCGAAGAGCCTTAGCCACAAAAAGAAAATAGAGCTAAAACAGCCCGATTAGCACAGCATCGCCGGTTCCTTCCTTCTTTCCAGCTCCAACCGAAAAAGCACCGTCGCCCCAGTTCACAAATAATTCTGGATTACGATTATGGTAACCGTCAGTGCAGTCCAACGGTGCCCTCTCTAAAGGGCGATCAAACCACCTCTTCGCAGTGCAGGAAAGATTTCAGAATTGCTTTTCCAAAGAAGTGCCCGCCAGTGATTTGTGTGCCTATCGAATTTCGGGGGGAAAAGGAGAAATCTTCTGTATTCGGTGCCCATAAGCAGGGCCGTCTTAACAGCATTATGGGCCCCCCGGGAAAAACAGTGTGCTGGGGCCCCTAAGACAACTACTCACAGGAATAAAAAAAAATGCAAAGGGTCGATAAAATTAAACATATATTTATTTTATGGGCCCTTCCAACAAAACCGGTGTTGAAACATTAATAACGTGGCTGTTTTTAGCAAGAACTAATCGACAGGATAAACATTTGAACAATACACGAGGCTTGAAAAAAAACACAATAGGCAGTAAGCCATACCGTTGCTGTATTTATATGATACAAGGTGCATTGAAGGGTTAACGTATGCACAGATTAGTAGGGGGCTCCTATGCTCGTCGGGCCCACGGGCCAGTGCCCATCAGGAGTTAAAACAGCCCTGCCCATAAACTTAACAGCACCACCTTCCAAGTTGATGCCCCCCAGGCATTTTGGACTACTGTTCCCAGAATTCCAAAGCCAGCTTCCCCCCCCCTCCTCTTGATTTAAAGATCGTTCGCCCAAACCTAAAACTCCGGTTCCGCGCAATGGTTGGATTCAACATCAAAGTCAAAGCTCAAACAGTGAATTATATTCCATCTGAAGATGAAAAGGTGGCACGTGCAGCTGATAATGTTAGCCTTGTTTAGCCTGTTGCCAGAACTCAACCCTTCTGTCAAGTCTAGTATATCCTCTTGCAAACCAATAATTTACTATAATTCTTGATCCATAGGTTAAAGTCTCCCTCCCAACTCCTGGCGACTTGATGGATATTTATATATATATCCATGCCAGTTGACTTGACAGTAATGGAGAAATTAGACAGTATTGCCATCGGTTTCTCTGGGGGTGCTTCCTGACTTCCAGCCTACCACCTTGAGATTTCCTTGTGGTCTCCCGTTCAACATCTAACCAAACCATCATTGCTCAGCTTTTCTTTTCTTTTCTTTTTTTTAGATCTGCAGCGATCGTTCAGGAGTAGCCATCTGCTGCAATTAGTAACAGTGGCTGATCTCAATTATCCGCTCCCAATTGCATGCAAATGTATTAATCTAATTGATTAAATCCCTCTGCCTTATCATTTCGCTCCACCTCTACAAATCCCTAAAACGGTGTCACGTTTTCTGATAACGCTCCCTTCCCACCTTTGCAGAGAATTCTTGGAGCTTTTGAGAATAATTTCCACAAAAATCAAGGGATCCAATTCTTTAGCTTCTCTCAACTGGGGTGCAAAAAAAAACAACAACCCCCCCCCAAAAAAACCCGACCCTTTATTTCTTAAATCCACAATCCAGGTAAGTGGAATTAATCGAGATTCAGAAGATCTCAGGACAAGTCAGGGAGGATTTTTTTCCCCATCCTAAGGATTTCTCTTTAACTAAATTTCTTTGTTTTAGTTTTATTTTATCCTCTCCCTTGGATGGCTTGTGTTCAAAAATGTGGAAGGAAGGAAGTTCAATTGGCAGGAAGTCAAGCAAACTGGGGGGGGGAACCGGGACTCACATAAAGACTACAATTCCTAATCAGCATTCATACAGATGCTGTATTCTCAAAACATGCTAAACTCGGAGTTTTACTCTTCGTTAAGATTTGTTCTTGTTGTTATTTTTGAGGGGGCCGTAGCCTGTTGCATGAGCCCCACCTGCTTGGTTACTGCCTGGTGCAAATGCAGAAAATGAGTTAGGTATCACAGATGTGGTCATTCATCAGGTTAACGGAGAATTCTATGAAAGTAGTCAGAAGAGAATAATATTTGAATAATGGAAGAAAAGTACAAATAGAAACAGTGCCCCAAAATGGAGTTATCTTATGGTATTATAATAATATATATAACCACCTGCTTTTACTCATCTGTTACTATGACTATAATCCTGCCTGTATAATAATTCTATTATTATAATATTACTCTAAGCTAGAAGTTCCTTTAGAAAGCCCTAAATTCGCCCTCCAAAAAAGAGGGGATTAAATGGCTCTCTACTTTCTAGGAGTTTCCAATTTCCAGGCCCCGGCAGGCACATTTCAGTACGAGCTTGCGCTGAAATATATTTCCTTGGGAGTGAAGCTAGTGGAACTCAATGAAACTGACTGCCAAAGAAGCCCACTTTCCAAAGGTTTGGTATTTCTGGACAGCTTAAAACCCACTTCATTTTCACATCTGAGATTTCCCGGAGGAGTTAGCCCAAGGCATATCTCAGAATTTGGTGGCCAAACTCAATTCAGCCAGAAAACTTGAGTTTTGACCCAGAGCTCAGATTTGAAAAAACAAACACGTATTCATGTTCCTCTGGCTCTGGAAAGCTTCAAACCCACTTCATTTTCAGATAGGAGTCTTCCCTGGGAAGTTAGCCCAAGGCATATGTCAGTATTGGTGGTAGAACTATTCTGGATTGGATCTGGGATCAAAGGAGGAAAAGAACGACCAACTTTGCCTCTTTCAGAAGAGGCAAATACACACGGGATACTTCACCAGCTCCACTAGTCTGTCTATCTTATTTGCTTCCTTCTCAGCTCTTACACTAATGCTAAATAGATCAATCCACAGAGTATCTTACTGGAGGATCTGTCAAATATATGATTACTGTCTGCCGAAAGCCCACCCACCCATTCAAAAACGTGAAAACACTGAGCATCGGAATCTATAATCTTGCTCGCTCCTTCCATGTCAGTGTGCAAACATCCTTTCTCACATGTAAGGTAACAGAAGCGTGCATTTAACTTGTGCCTGCCACAGGGGTTTTGAAGACAAGCTAACTTAATCTTCTCATCGTTCCCATCACCCATCTCCTCCCCCTTATGACTGTATGGCTGTAACTTTGTTGCTTGTATCCTTACGATTTCTATTGATCGGTTCCTAGTATGATTCGATTGCTTATTTGTACCCTATGACTATCATTAAGTGTTGTACCTTATGATTCTTGATGAATGTATCTTTTCTTTTTATGTACACTGAGAGCATATGCACCAAAGACAAATTCCTTGTGTGTCCAATCACACTTGGCCAATAAAGAATTCAATTCTATTCTATCTAAAGCTAAAGACACATATAATTTACAGGTGGTGCTGAAATCTTGGACACGTATGTGGGCCCATAGAAGTGTTGAGGGTTTTTTTTTGCCCTCCTTTATCCAATTGCGCCAGAAGGAAGACTAATTGTAGGCTTTTTCACATACACAGAGTGAACATATACAATGTTCACATATACAGAGTGAACACTTAACCTTTAATACTTAGCCTTTAGGGTTATTTTATTTTAGAGAAAAGAAGTATAAGAATCGCATTATCTGAACGGAAGCAGAGTTGACCATAAAATCCAGTCCCAACTTTGAACAGTATTGCAATCACTCAGTGTGTAGATGGTTTGTAAATCAGTTTCCAGAGAATGCAAGAACAGATTTGCCTATTTTTTTTTCAAAAAAAATGCAAGATAAACTTTTGGGGACCCTGCCACTTCAGATTAGGGAGGGTAAAAAAAAATACTATATTTTTAACGCCTGTTTTCCCAGTAATCAGAAAATCCCTTGCATTTAGTAAAAGAGCATATCAAGGGGAGGATTGCACACCCAAGTTTATTTTCCCGATGTGCAAGTTTTCGACACACAACAACAACAAAGGAGGAGGGTGTATTTGTCTCAAAAAAACTTTATAACGCTCACCTTAAATGAGAAATATTACACCTTAAAAAGGCTGCTACAGTTTCATATCCGGTTATAACAGATCCATGGGTAGGTTAGGTACCTTAACCTTGATACCTTTGCTGCCTGATTGTGTAAGACGCCCATTCCTACTTCTGCCATAGTCGTTGGACCTTGGTGGGTGGACTTCGCTACTTTATTTCCAATTTCATCTAAATTAATCCCACTTATGACTGCATGACTGTAACTTTGTTGCTTGCATCCTTACGATTGATATTGATGTTTGCTAATGTGACTGATTGCTTATTTGTACCCCATGACTATCATTAAGTGTTGTGCCTTATGATTCTTGATGAATGTATCTTATCTTTTATGTACACTGAGAGCATATGCATTCATGTGTGTAATCACATGTGAATTCTATTATGATTCCTATTCTATGTTATGATTCTTGATGAACGTATCTTTTCTTTATGTATACTGAGAGCCTACGCACCAAGACAAATTCCTTGTGTGCCCAATCACACTTGGCCAATAAAGAATTCTATTCTATTCTATTCTATTCTATTCTATTCTATTCTATTCTATTCTATTCTATTCTATTCTATTCTATTCTATTCTATTCTATTCTATTCTTGATGAACGTATCTATCTTTTTATGTACACTGAGAGCATATGCACTAAAGACAAATTCCTTGTGTGCCCAATCACACTTGGCCAATAAAGAATCTATTCTATTCTATTCTATTCTATTCTATTCTATTCTATTCTATTCTATTCTATTCTATTCTATTCTATTCTATTCTATTCTATTCTATTCTTAATGTCCTCCCCATCGTGAACAAGAATCTTAACACATCCCAAAGGTGCTTCCCGCCCTCTTTTTCAAAAGGCAACTGTATTTTCTTGTTTTTTTTTCTCTTGAAAATGTTTCACTTCTGATCCAAGAAACTTCTTCACTCAGGAAAGGAAAAAGCTTCTTGAATGAGAAGCGAAACATCTTCAAGGGAAAAAAATGAGAAAGTCCAGTTGACTTTTTTTGGGGGGGGCGGGAAAGCACCTTTGGGACAAGGGATATCCGTGGCCTGGGTGACTGAGTATCTCCACAGACATCAAGAATCTTAACATTTGGAGTGCTTTTTTTTCAAAACTGATGAACTTCCCACTGATTCTAGATCAATACTTTCTTTCTTTTTTTTTCTTTCTTTCTCTTTCTCTCTCCATCCTCCCTCCCTTGCAAGAAAATCAATCAGAAGTAACATGTTCAAAAGGTGGTTGAGTTTTAATTCGGAGCCAGAAAGTACTTGGGCTGCCTTTCTCCCTCCCCTCTTTGCATTTCACTTCTTATGGACTAGAAACATAGAGAAAGTGACCAAAGGAATTGGTGACTTAATAGTCAGCAGGTTCCCACCCCCTCCCGCCTTCCTTGTTGCATCCCGGTGTTGCAATCCAATAGATGCTTCAAAAAGCTTGGCTCAACAGATTGGGGCAAGCAGATGGATATTGGACCGTGGTATAATATCTGGTTGATAAATCTGATCAGTTGAAATCACAAGACAAAAGAAGGCAAAGAATCACCCTAAACAAAGGATCCTGCAGGACAAGAATGGACTTAGGCAAGTTAGAACATGCCCGATAAGACGGTCATAGAAAATCAGTTTTATCAGGCAAAAAGGAAAAGGAATGAGATTCAACTGGCACTCCAAAGTAGAAGCAAGAGAGTTTTCCCAGATATTTAATTCAGTCCCTTTTTAAAAAAAAAAAAAAAAAAAGTCAAATGCAATTAATTACGATCATGCGTGGCCCCCTTTCAGTGCATTCCTGCATCCTAACCTGCTTGGCCAACATTGACAGAAAGCTTTGTGCAAAGCAATGGGATACAAACGGAAAAGGAAGCGGAAGACGTTGTTTTGAAGTTGCCTTCGAATAAAATGAATCTGGAGAGATGCCACAGAAAAACTATAATCCATTGCCTTGCTTAAACGTTGACTTTATTGAATAAAGCACCTTATAAATTTGTTATATCACATGAATCCAGACAGTAAGTGAGGGCAAATTTATATTAGGACAATACCTTTATTTTGGTCAACAGAAAAATCAACCCTAATCTGATGAAGAGCTTTGCGGAACTCAGAAGCCTCTGGGTCAAGATTTTGAGTTGCCTCCTTTAAGTCCGGTAGGGCAGGTCAAAGAGAAGGTGGGGTAGCAAGGGAACAAACAGATCTTGCTCCAAATTTAATTTAAAATCTGCCAGCAAGGAGTCCTCTGCCCCCTTGCCCAGTTATAAGAAGCTGCCATAAACTGAGGCATATTTTAATCCCTTGGACAGACTTCCAGTTTGCTTTGCAAATTTTAATCCATCAGTTGAGCAGTGTCTTCAAGTCAGCCTTGACTCCCAAAGACTGCCTTGGACAAGCTCCTGCAGCTTTCTTGGCTAGATTTTGGAAGAGATTTGCCCTTGCCTTTCTTTTCCCTTAGGGCTAAGAGAAAGTGGCTGGCAGAGAGTCATCCACCTGGCAGGACAAGAACTCATTGCCTCCTAGTTTCTAGTCTGATGCCTTAACCATGAAACCAGACTGACTTTCCTGGCTAATCATTGGTGCATTTGGATAAAGAAATGCTCGTTTTTAATGGTTGTGCTCTCCTTCCTCTGTTTTGGAGAGTGCATTAATTTATTTAAGCATCTGGGTTTGTGAGCCCCCTTTCTTGCTTTGACGGAGAACTAGATTTTTGCAATAATATCCTGACCTCAGGCACCACTGATTTTGTCAAGTGCTGAAGTTATGCATGAATATTATATTCAGCGTCTACACTTAGAATGAAATGGCTATGTTCATATAAATAAAGCCATCATATCAGGGGTGAAATCCAGCAGGTTCTGACAGGTTCTGGAGAACCGGTAGTGGAAATTTTGAGCAGTCAGAGAACCGGCAAATACCACCTCTGGCTGGCCCCAGAGTCGGGTGGGAATGGAGATTTTGCAATATCCTTCCCTCAGGAGTGGGGAGGGAATAGGGATTTTGCAGTATCCTTCCCCTGGAGTGGGGTGGGAATGAAGATTTTGCAGTATCCTTCCCCTGCCACGCCCATCAAGTCACACCCACCAAGCCACACCACGTCCACCAAGCCACGCCCACAGAACCAGCAGTAAAAAAATTGGATTTCACCACTGCATCATATGATTTATTTACTACACGTGGAATTTGAACAATATAGTAAATAATCATCTGTTTAGCTACGGTTTATTGATTGATTGTATAACTGAATTTATAGAATGTGCAAAGACATAAAAAAAAACATGGTTTGAAAACTGTACAGGTTATATTATTCAATGCGTCAAACCAAAACCTAATAAATGACAGCCGGATTCACTGTGATGTGTGAATGCTGGCACACTCTACTGAATCTATTAACCAGAATTCCAGGAATCACTGGAAGAAGATTCCAGCAAGAATAGACCAACATGGCTTTGAGTTCTCTTGAGACAGCACCCTTGGTTTGTAAGTAAGTGATGGGAACACATATTTAGATTATGAATCTTGGGTTTATCATGCTGTATGAAGTCATACAATGCTTCTGGAGGCTAACCAGATCTTTGTTTCCCTTCTCCCAGTGTTGCTGTTATTGCTTTTAATGGTGTCATATTCCTATTGTGGAAGAATTTTAGGGACGTGTGAATTTCTCCAGTCCTATTAATTCATATGCATTGATTCGGATCATAACAAATCCTTGTTACATTGAACCTTTGTGTAAACCATGCCTGATCTGGTCCCGATAAAATTAGAAAGTCAATTTGATTCAGAGATTTCGCGAAACCCTTGAATCCATCAAATATTCACCACCTCCAAATAACGGGGTGATTTTTCTTCTTAAACAACGGAGACACAGGAGGGGCCTTGCATATCAATTAGAAATCTTCCCAGGGCCTAATAGAAAACTGGAGATGCCCAAACGGAGCCTTCGTTATTTCCACCCCACCCCCCACATCCCTAAGCGCAGCCCTCTGTAACTGCAAACCAAGTTACCGAAGAGTAAAATGCATGTGAGGGAAGTGAAAATGCATCGTATCTATCGCTGGAGAGTAATTAAGCTGTTTTTAATTTGTATTTCCAACTAATGAAAATGAGGTCAAATGTAGTTTTTGATTTGGCCAGTTTTGACCCTCTTCAGTGTCCCACTTCTTGGACTTCACTCAGTGTCCTAGGAAAAGTTGTGCCTTCTGGAATAGGTCCTGATGTATAATGTAATGGTCATGACTAGATGTTCTCCAGCCATTTTGAGCTCCAACTCCACCAGCCTCCGCCCACATTGATTGATGCTAAGGATTGTGAGAGGTATGGCCCACCACTTTTTGCAGGCACCTTCAGGTTGCCCAAACATTGGACCTAAGCTAGCATCTTTGGAATCCAGAATCATCCTCATGAAAAGAAGAACAGAAGAAGGGAGTTGGAAGGGACCTTGAAGGTCTTCTAGGCCAACCCCCTCCGTAGGCAGGAAACCCTACACCACTTCAGACAAATGGTTATCCAACATCTTCTTAAAAACTTCCAGTGTTGGAGCATTCACAACTTCTGGAGGCAACTTGTTCCACTGATTAATTGTTCTAACTGTCAGGAAATTTCTCCTTAGTTCTAAGTTGCTTCTCTCCTTGATGAGTTTCCACCCATTGCTTCTTGTCCTGCCCTCAGGTGCTTTGGAGAATAGCTTGACTCCCTCTTCTTTGGGGCAGCCCCTGAGATATTGGAACGCTGCTATCCTGTCTCCCCTAGTCCTTCTTTTCATCAAACGAAACATACCCAGTTCCTGCAACCATTCTTTGTGTATTTTAGTGATTAGAAGATGTTCTAATCACCTTCTCACCACCCTTACACTTTTATCTCATTATTTTATATTGATCCCCTTCCCTCCAGTTTGTGAAGAAAACTGACGGTTACTTCTAACTGTATCCAAAAAAAATTAAATGCTTTTGAGTAACGGCATTGGTTACTATGCAAGGTCCCACCTTCTTCTTAGAAAGAGACCTCTTCCTAAATGTTCACACAGCTTAAAGCATCACTAATGTCCCTTTGGCCACCTAATGAGAAGGAAGGACTCCCTGGAGAAGAGCCTAATGCTGGGAAAGATTGAGGGCAAAAGAAGAAGGGGACGGCAGAGAATGAGGTGGCTGGATGGAGTCACTAAAGCAGTCCATATGAGCTTAAATGGACTCCAGAGGATGGTAGAGGACAGGAAGGCCTGGAGGAATGTTATCCATGAGGTCGTGATCCGATCGGACACAACTTCGCAACTAACAACAAAATGTCCCTTTCCTTACTCTTGATTGCTTCCCCTTGGTAGAGATCATTTTCTCTTTGTCCCTTTTCACTGCTGGAATTTGGGGTGAATTTATCTTCGAAGTGCCTTTCATAGACATGTTAGTTTTCTAGGCTGTATTTCACTTGTAAGGCAGGGAGAAAGATTTGAGATTTAATTTGCAAGATTGTGCTGACCAGTGATTCGATTGTGGGGTTCTTATACCATAAAAGCCAACTACCAGGTGAGGGGACAGTGAGTTGTGGGATTTAGTTGGGACCTCCATTGCCGGAGGCAGCCTGTTTTCGTTACAGATGCTGGGAAAATCAAGCCTTGGTTATAATCCTTCACGACACCCTCATTTTAAATATATATATATTTAAATATATATATATTGCGAAAGGCTACAAGTATGTACGCGCCTTACCACATTCTGTTGGCTATTTAATTTGAAGTTAAATTCAATCCTCCTCTAATTTTAAGCAATTGTCTATACATGTTACAAAATGTATATTAAGGTTGGAGGAAAGGGAGTTTAACAGGAAGATGTTTCCTGTTGCTTTTCATTGCTTTTTCCCCCTCTGCATCTTAGAAGCTGGCTGGAGCTACCTTCTCGTATGCAGAACCATGGCTTGCTAACAAGTTACCACTGGCTGGTTTGGCCTGTAACCACCAGCTCATAAACCATGATTTGACAAGCTGCAACATCTGGTTCAACCAGCACACCACTTCATAATGAAATGGGATGATGCATAAGTGCAAAGCATGAACCCAACAGAGGTTCTCTCTCTCTCTCTCTCTCTCTCTCCCTCCCTCCCTCCCTCCCTCCCTCCCTCCCTCCCTCCCTCCCTCCCGTCCTTTCTCTTTTCTTTCTGACTAATCTCTGTGTCTCCAGATCCTAAGGGTTCAAGATAAGAAGATGCTTGGCCTTCTGCTTTCAGATACGAATTAGGAAGCGGAGAAAGAGAGACAGAAAACCAGTGCAAAAGAAAAGGAAGAGAGGGATATGATCACTGTGTCCCAACATCGTGGAAGAATTGAATTAAAAGGAACAAAACCCAGAGAAAGATGACAATGTGCACACATGCGCGCACACAAACACATGTGCCCATACACACACACACACACACACAATGTGTTAAGTGTGTAGAGATTCATTTTCCCCACCTCTCCTGCCCTACTTCCATAATACACTACCACTTAACATTTATTTACCTGCAGTTCTCTTAATTAATTCAGTTCCCTACATTTAGACAATAGACTAAAACACAACACAACCCCAGGAGCTGAGCTTTTATAAGCTAAAATGTGGTTGACAAGTTGCCACAAGACCTTTCCTTGATCTTTCACCCCCCGGGGACACAATAAGAAGTCCTCCCTCTTTCCTAACCCCCCCTCCCCATAGAAACATTGTTAACACAACAATGAGGTTGTAATACCAGTTGTAGAAAAGGCCGTACCTCAATCAAGGAGGAGGTAAACCTGACCACTTCTGTTTTTTTTCTTTTTAATGTTTTGTTTCATGGTACCAGCATACTAAAAAGCAGAGAACATCACCCTGCCAACAAGAGTGCGTATAGTCAAGGCGATGGTTTTCCCAGTTGCAATGGATGGCTGTGAAAGTTGGACCTTAAGGAAGGCTGAGCGCCAAAGAATGGAGGCCTTTGAACTCTGGTGCTGGAGAAGACTCCTGCGAGGCCCTTGGACTGCAAGGTGATCCAACTGGTCAGTCCTAGAGGAGATCAACCCTGACTGCTCTTTAGAAGGCCAGATCCTGAAGATGAAACTCAGATCCTTTGGCCACCTAATGAGAAGGAAGAAGAACCTAATGCTGGGAAAGATTGGGGGCAAAAGAAGAAGGGGACGACAGAGAACAAGGTGGCTGGATGGAGTCACTGAAGCAGTGAGCTTAAATGGTCTCAGAGGAATGGTAGAGGACAGGAAGGCCTGGAGGAACGTTGTCCATGGGGTCGCAATGGGTTGGACACAACTTCACAACTAACAACAACAACAACAACCAGTCCAAAGAGACTCTCGAATTTCCAAAGTCTCAGCTCACAAGCCCACCTCCAGGGTATTTTTATCCAAGGTCAAAGCTCAGACCGCAATTCGCCAGTCCCAAGGATTCAATTTATGCCCTGAGCAGCATATATAGGAGGGGACAGAGATAAAGAAGAGGGGTGCTCCTTCCACAAGCTGGAAATCTGGTGGGGCAAAAAACGAACAACATCCAACCAATCAAGAATTAAGTATATATATATATATACATATGTATATATTTTTTCCTTCTTACCTGGGTGCAGTCCTCTTAGGGAGCCCCCAACCTGATGTTTCTTTTTCTTTAAATTTTCTGGGCCTGTTTCAAAAGTTTGAGAGTTACCTTTTGTGGTTTGGAAATCTCTCTCTCTCTCTCTCTTTCTCACTCACTCTCTTTCTTTCTTTCTTTCTCTCTTTCTTTCTCCTCTTTTTCTGTCTGTCTTTCTCACTCTCTTTCTGTTTCTCTTTGTCACAGGGTCTCCTGTGAGAGAAAGAGAGAGAAGGGGAATCCCAAATATGGCTCTCCCTCTCTCTCTCTCTCACTCTCTCTCTCTTTCTCTCTGTTTCTCTCTCTCTCTCCTCTTTCTCTCTCTCTCTCTTTCTCTCTCTCTTTCTGTCTTCTTTCTCACTCTCTCTCTCTTTCTCTCTCTCTTTCTCTCTCTTTCTCACTCTCTCTTTCTCTCTCTTTCTCTCTCTCTCTCTCCTCTCTTTCTCTCTCTCTCTTTCTGTCTTCTTTCTCACTCTCTCTTTCTCTCTCTCTTTCTCTCTCTCTCGCTCTTTCTCACTCTCTCTCTTTCTCTGTTTCTCTCTCTCTCTCTCCTCTTTCTCTCTCTCTGTCTTTTCTCACTCTCTCTCTCTCTCTCTCTCTCACTCTTTCTCAGTCTCTCTCTTTCTCTCTGTTTTTCTCTCTCTCTCCTCTCTTTCTCTCTCTTTCTGTCTTCTTTCTCACTCTCTCTCTCTGTTTCTCTCTCTCTTTTTCTCACAGGGTCTCCTGTGAGAGAAAGAGAGAGAAGGGGAATCCCAAATATGGCTTTCTCTCTCTCTCTCTCTCTCTCTCTCTCTCTTTTTTTTTTTTTAAGCGGAAGAGGGGAGAGCCCCTCTCTATGTGCCAAGCCCTCCCCGACACCGACACCGAAGCTGGAGAACGGGATGCTGCAACCCCTCCATTCGTCGCCCTGAGTGAAGAGAACCAGATTTCCCCGGGCCCCCCCCCCTCCCCACGGAGCTCGGAGAGAATATTTGGGAGATATACGGAATATGTGTAAGAAAGAGAGAGGAGAAGAAGTAGAAGGGGGGGAAAGGGGGGGAGGTTTAGATAATTGGAGTGCTCAGAGAACCAGCAAACCGGAGCTGCGAAGTTTTTGCAGCCCTCCAGCATCTGAACGGTGCCAAGGAAAGAAAAGAGGAGCCGGGAAGGGGGGCGTGGGGGGGGGCGGTGGATAACTAGGAAGCTGGGAAGTAAGGGATGAGATGGGGTGGGGTGGGGTGGGGGAGATGGCGGAGCGCTGGTGCTTCGGGGCTGGATAAAGAGCGATTGTCCAGGGTGGAACAAAAGGCCTCACCGGCAGGGAAGGTCCCCTGGCCGAGCGAGCCCGTCCGTCTGTCCGTTCACTGAACTTGAACTTGGGGGGAAAAACTTTTCGGTGCTGAGAAATCTTTAAGGGGCACCTCGGGGCGGCCTGTCTGAGGCTGGGAAGGAAAGACGGAGGGGGGGGGGGGGTTTCCCTGTTTTTTCTCAGGACCTCCGTCCCTGCACGGAATACCAAATGAGGCTAACCCCTCTGTTTCCTTTCCCCCCACCCCACCCCACCCCAAAAAAGCAGAGCTGGTGGGGAAAGGGGGAGCCCCGCGCACCCAAACACTGGTGCGATTCAGCCTCTTCCAGGTTGGGAAGGCAGCGTCTCTCTCTCTCTCTCTCCCTTAAAGTACAGTTAATTGAGTCGGGGGCACAACCTCCGACGCCCCTCCCTCCAACGGCATTGCAATTAAACCTGGGATTTATTCAAAACCCCCCACCCCACCACCCTTTCTTCCTGGGTACAATGCCAGCTCACTTTTCTCATGCACGGCTCTAATTATTGATTCCCGCAGAAGACGCCCCCCTCCCCCCTTGCTAAAAAAAAAAAAAAGAGGGGGGGAAAGAGGGAGAATTTTTTTTTTTATTTTATTAAAGGGAAATAAAGGCTGAATGCCCAGCCAAAGAAATGAAAGGGGGCCTTAAGAGAGAAATGGCTCAGGCCGCTTTCTCTCTCTCTCTCTCTCTCCCCTCCCCCACCCCCAACCGGGACGAGGGAGGGAGGCATTTTTTTTAGAAGCACGTGCAGAGAGCCTGGATTGGCGCCCCTCCGGCTCCCACCCCGCCCGGTTCGAGTTTAATTTCCCACTGCAAAAGCGAACGGGCGTCGCCACTGACTTCAAACCGCCACTACCGTCCCCAAATCGCCATCATATACACCCCCTCTTCAAGGAAAGGGAAATTAATTGATCATAGAATAAGGTTGGGGATGGCCTTGCTCCAGTTTTTTTTTTTTTTTTACAGCTTTAGGGAACGATCCCGATTCCATCCCCGAGAGAAGGTGGGGAACCCCTGAATTGAGCCTGGGTACAGAGCTCCTAGACCTTAGAGGGAACCGTCTGGTTTGAATATCCCTTTCAGTCATCTCTTTCTTCCATCCTGTCTTCTTCAACTTTGCTCTGATTTATTGCTTTGTAAAATGGATTGTTCTCCATCCAGCCGACCCGACTCTACCCTGAATTAAAGGATTATAGGGTCATAAAAGGGAATTTTATTGGCCACCCATTTTGCCATAAGGTAACTCTTGGGTAGCTTACAATCATTATATGTATGTATATAGTTGGTAGGGATTTTAATTCTCATTCTCTCTCTAATATCTATTTCATACATGTATATGTAATCTCTCTCTCTCTCTCTCTCTCTCTCACACACACACACACACACACACACACACATCTATCTATCTATCTATCTATCTATCTATCTATCTATCTATCTAGCCCTATCATCTATCTATCCATCTCTACCTATCTATCTCTATCATCTATCTATCCATCCCTATCTATCTATCTATCATCTATCTATCTATCTATCTATCTATCTATCTATCTATCTATCTATCAGATAGATATATCAAATGCTATAATTCAATTACAGATGGGGAGGGTGGGGGCAGGGTGAGGGAGGAGGTGGGATCTGTTGTTGAGGACTTCAGCATATAGTCATGTTGGGAAAAGTCTAATTAGAGGAAGCCAAGCAAAACAAGCCTAGATCATCTCCATTTTTTATGGTAAGACTGAAGTTGATCTGAAGTCCCCAGTGGGTTATGCACAGTCCAGTGAATGATGGACTAGCTTTGACGCACAAGAGGGTGCTGAAAACATGCATCTGAAGGCTTGGTTCCTTCCTTCCCTCCTTCCTTCTCTCTCTTCCCCATCCTTCCCTCGCTCCTTCCTTCCTTCTCCCTCCCTCCCTTCTTGTCACCTTCCTTCCTTCCTTCCTTCCTTCCTTCCTTCCTTCCTTCCTTCCTTCACTCAATAGCACAGTTCCGTTATAGGGCTGTCCTGTGTATGATTTTGGAAGACCTTTCCTGGCCCAAGCTGAGGTTTTGGTTACCAATTCTTGCTTTGCTTTGCTTTGCTTTGCTTCCAGCTGTCAGCAGTTGAACCATCTTCTCCTCTCTATAGGAGAGATCCTATCGGAACACATTCATCATTTGTGTTTACACCAGAGTTAATTGAGATAGTTTTGCACTTGCTCATTATGCTAAACCAGTGTTTCTCAACCTTGGAAGCTTGAAGATGGGTGGACTTCAACTCCCAGAATCCCCTAGCCTCCCTTTCTTCCTTTCCTCCCTCCCTCTTCCTTCCCCTCCCTTCCTTCTCCCTCCCCTCCCCCTCTTCTTCCTTCTTCCCTCCTCCTTCTCTCTTCCCCATCCTTCCCTCACTCATTCCTTCCCTCTCTCCCTCCTTCCTTCCCTCCCTTTTCTTCCCTCCATCCTTCCTTCGCCTTCCCTCTCTCCCTCTCCCTCCCCCTTCCTTTCTTCCTTCCTTCCTTCCTTCCCTCTCTCCCATCCTCCCTCACTCCATCCTTCCTCTCCCTCCCTTCTTGTCGCCATCCTTCCTCCTTTCTTCCTTCCCTCCTTCCCTCTCTCCCTCCCCTTCCTTCCTTCCTTCCTTCCTTCCTTCCTTCCTTCCTTCCTTCCTTCCTTCCTTCCTTCCTTCCTTCCCTCCCCTAAGAAACTCGCACATATCCACCAGCACATTTATCTTTATTTAACTCCGACAGAGACCTTTTCGGGTTCCTGGGAGGGGTCTAAGGAGAGGAAGACCTTTCCCTCCCTGGCTCTCCTGTCCCCCACGGGGCCCATCGGAGCTGGCACTGAGTAAGGAGGCCGGGGAGCGGTTCGGAGCGCTCAGGACCCCTGCCCGCATTCCTTCAGGGGAAGGGGGCGGAGGGGGGCGATGGTAACGGAGGCCTTTCTCACCCTCCGCGGGGCCTGGCTGGATTCTCGGCACGTCCCCGTCTCTTCCACCGCTCCAGCTATTCAGCCTGTAATTGAACGTCAATGGCAGCTGGCGATGAGGTCAGTGGCGCCGGCGTTTCTCACACATTTTTCATGCAAATCCCTTCGACTCTAAACAAATTTGAATAAACCCCCATTGTGCCGGGCCTTCTATGGGCTCCGCGCTCCCTGTCCCCCACCCCCCCCACTCCGCCCGCCCCCCAAATAAAGTTCCACGGGTCTCTCTCGCTCTTTCTCTCTCAACAGACTCCCCCAGCCAAGGGCGGAGAGAGAGAGAGAGAGGGGAGGGGGGCAAGATAGTGGTTTATTTTCCTCCCTCCACCCCCCGCAGCCCTCCCCCCCCACCCGTAAAGGAAGGTGGGGGTGGGGAGGGAGAAATAATTTAGGACCCACGAAAGAAGAAAAAAATAGGCCAGTCTGGGCCAGATCTAAAACTGTAAAACTAAAGGCGGGGGGGGGGGCGGAGGGGGGCTGGGGGGGGGGGGCGCTAGGAGGGAAGGCGGTTGGCTCTATCAATACTAGGAAAAAGAGCTAAATGGTTCCAAGTGAGACGGTGAAGTGCCTGGATTGGAAAGAAGAAAGGATTTTCCAAGGGGGGGGGTGGGGGAGGCGGGGGGGGCAGGTGTTGTGAAAGACACACAAAGGCTTCAGTCTTGCTCTCCTCCGCCCTCCCCCCCCCCCCCCCCAAGTTTACATGTGCCACGTTGATCGGTTTCTATCTAGAAGTCAGCTCCATTCAGTTTAATGGGATTGGCCCGTTGGGGCTTTTCCCTCCCCCCCCACCAAAAAAAGTTATTTCATTCATTTGCAGACCTACAACCTCAAATATCTCTCCCCACCCCGAACAGGGGTCTGTTTGTTACCTTGCTTTCGGTCAAGCTTTTCTACTTTTTCGGGGCTTAAAGTGGCCCAAAATCTTTAATGCGTGGACGCATGTGCACCCACACCCACCCACAAACACACCCACACAAAGAGACAGAGAGGGAGGGAGAGGGAGGGAGAGGCAGGGAGGGAGAAAAGAGAGAGGGAGAAAGAGAGGGAGGGAGGGAGGAGAGAGGGAGAAAGAGAGGGAGGGAGAGAGGAGAGAGGGAGGGAGGGAGAGGAGAGAGAAAGGAAAGAGACAGAGACAGAGGAGGGGGAGAGAGGGAAGGAGGAGAGGGGGAAGGCGAGAGGTGAGAAAGAGGGAGAGAGGAGAGAGGGGAGGGAGGGGGAGGGAGGGAGAGAGGAGAGGGAGGGAGAGAGGAGAGAGGGAGGAAGAGAGGGGGGAAGGAGAGAGAAAGAAAGAGGGAAGAGGGGGGAGGGGGAGAGAGCTCGCTAAAATTATTAGAGGGAGAGAGGAGAAAGGGAGGAGAGGGAGGGAGGAGAGAGAGGGAGGGCGAGAGGAGAGGGTGAGAAAGGGGACAGGGAGGGAGAGGGAGGAGAGGAGAGAAAAAGGAGAGAGGAGAGAAAGAGACAGAGAGGGAGGGAGAGGGAGGGAGAGGCAGGGAGGGAGAAAAGGAGGGAGGGAGAAAGAGAGGGAGGAGGGAGGAGGAGAGGGAGGAGAAAGAGAGGGAGGGAGAGAGGAGAGAGGGAGGGAGGGAGAGAGAGGAAGGAAAGAGACAAGGGAGGGGAGAGAGGGAAGAGGAGAGAGAGAGGGGAAGGAGAGAGGAGAGAAAGAGGGAGAGAGGAGGGAGAGGGGAGGGAGGGGGGAGGGAGGGAGAGAGGAGAGGGAGGGAGAGAGGAGAGAGGGAGGGAGAGGAGAGAGGAGAGAGAGAGGAGAGGGAGGAAGAGAGAGGGGGAAGGAGAGAGAAAGAAAGAGGGAAGAGGGGGAGGGGGAGAGAGCTCGCTAAAATTATTAGAGGGAGAGAGGAGAAAGGGAGGGAGAGGGAGGGAGGGAGAGGGGAGGGCGAGAGGAGAGGGTGAGAAAGGGGACAGGGAGGGAGAGGGAGGGAGAGAAAAAGAGAGAGGGGAGAGAGAGGGGGAGAGAGGGGAGAGAGGGGGAGGGAGGGGGAGGGACCCAAAGCCCCTCCATCTTCTCAGGATAAGACTGCTATCACATTGTTGTTATTATTATTAACTCATATCTCTGTGGGCATAGTCTTGGTGCTCAAAGAAACAGAGAGAGAAGACCAGCAGAGATTCTGGGTTATTTTTAAGGATTAATTCACGTGTGATTAAGTTGGTTCTCATGCATCTGATGAAGTGGACTCTAATTTATTGTGGCATGTGGCATGATAAATGTATTAATCTCTACCAGAATATATTGAGATATTTCCCCCACCCAGCCCCCGAAGTAATTCTTTCAGCACTGGGTTAAGGGACAGCTCCATACTCAATTTAGTCTTAACTTGGGTTAAGCTAAGAATAGTGGGGATGTTGGTTTGGTTTCCTTGACAACACTATGGAAGTGGTTTTGGCCATTTCCATCTTCTGAAAAGTCTTTTTGGATTCCTAGTCCAGTTTATATCTGTGGGGCTTCTTACGGATGTTCCATCCAAGCATTATCTCTAGAGCCAACATGACTTAGATTCCAAGCGCAGAGAAGATAATGAGCAATTGGTTTTTCCTTCCAGTTTCAAAATTAAGATATCTCACTTTTCACATTTCAGATTCAGGACCAGTGAATGAATATCCCTTCATTTAAAAAAAAAACCCTGATAATTATATTTTAAAAATCCTTGCACCTGGAAGATAAAGCATCCTTTGAGTGAAGCTCACTTCCTGATGATTTCATGGCCAATTCCATTTGTTCCCTTGGCAACAATATGGTAGATGGTACGGCTGCCTACTACAGGGTTTTCTTTTCCCTTTTTCCAGTCTATGTTACAGCTTGGGAAATTTGTTGGTCTCCCATTCATGTGCTAACCACACTTAATCCCTCTTGGCTTTTTAACATTAGCTAAGATCTAGAAGAAGAAAAAAGCAAAGACATCACCCTGCCAACAAAAGTGTGTATAGTCAATGTTATGGTTTTCCCAGTTGCAATGGATGGCTGTGAAAGTTGGACCATAAGGAAGGCTGAGCACCAAAGAATGGAGGCCTTTGAACAAGGTGCTGGAGAAGACTCCTGCGAGTCCCTTGGACTGCAAGGCGATCCACCCGGTCAGTCCTAGAGGAGATCAGGATGGAAGACATCACAATGCAAATTCAATGCTTTCTTAATGTGCATGCAATGTTTGTGCACACATTAAAGATAGCCTTTATTGTCACTTTCTTCTGTGAACACCTTTCAACACACATTAAAAATGAAATTCTGATGTCTGCTCTCAAAAGAATACACACACCCACACCCACACCCACACACATACACACACAAACCCATACATGCACATACATAGGCCTCCATGGAATGAGATTGTATTGGATGTGGAAGGAATTAACCATAATCTGCCACGCTGGTCCAATGTGGGTCGGCAGATGTGATCGAAGTTAGTATCTATCATGGCCTGTTCACCTTGGGAGACCTTTCTGGAGATATCCCTGTCTGATGACATAGCCCATGATTTCATTTACCCACACCAGCCCCTTCGCCTTGACAAGACCCCGATCAGCAATATTGCGGGCCCAATTGGCCAAAAAAAGAAGAAGAAGAAGAAGAAGCTCAGGACCGTATTGGTTAGAAACATGCAGAAGAGGCCGACAGAAATTCATTTTTTTTTTAAATGTGTGCCAGTGTGTTCACAGAAGAAAGTGACCATAAAGGCGATCTTATCTTTAATGTGTGCATGCACATTAAGAAGGCATCGGATTTGCATTTTGATGTCTGCCATCTTGGCAATTTTCACCCTCTTGCAGATGCCTGCGAATGGGATGAAAGCTGCCTTAGGAGGGCATTAAGATGGCATATAAATCTCTGAAATGTATGCATTGATTGGCTTGTTTAAATCAGACCACAGCCCTGGGGAATACCGGTGGCACGTTAAAGCACGTTAAAGCAGGCTTGGACACTGCTGTATCTGTAGCTTTATCTCTGTTTGAATTGTGTGCACATTGTGTGCACACAATTCAAATTGTGTGCACGCAATACAGTTTGACCGATATATTGCTATAGTTTATTTCATACAGAGATCATCCACACCAGAGCTCTAACTGGGAGAAAAGAGGAAAGGGAGGGAAGGGGGGAGTGAAGGGGAGAGGGGAGGGAGAAAAAGAGAGAGGGCAAGAAAGAGAGAGAGAAAGAGGAGAGAAAGAGAAAGCGAAAGGAGAGAAGGAAAAAAGAAAGAAAGAGAGAGAGAGAAAGAGAAAGGGAAAGAAGACAGAAGAAAAAAAAAGAGAAAGAGGAGAGAAAGAGAAAGCGAAAGCAAAAGGAGAGAAGGAAAAAAGAAAGAAAGAGAGAGAGAGAGAAAGGGAAAGAAGACAGAAGGAAAAAAGAAAAAGAGAAAGAGGAGAGAAAGAGAAAGAGAAAGTGAAAGAAGAAAGAAGGAAAAGAAAGAAAGAAAAAGAAAGAAAAAGAAAGAAAGAAAGAAAGAAAGAAAGAAAGAAAGAAAAAAGAGAGGAGAGAAAGCAAAAGCGAAAGAAGAGAGAAGGAAAAAAGAAAGAAAGAGAGAAAGCGAAGGAAGAGAGAAGGAAAAAAGAAAGAGAGAGAGAGAGAGAGAGAGAGAAAGAAAGAAAGAAAGAAAGAAAGAAAGAAAGAAAGAAAGAAAGAAAGAAAAAGAAAGAAAGAAAGAAAGAAAGAAAGAAAGAAAAGAATGGGGGAGAGAGACTCCTATAAATATTTGTTCAAATCCACATTACAGCTAATTTTTTTTTTAAGCTCCCCAGCTGATCTAGCAAAAAATGGAAAAAAACAGTGACGGCCAAACTTAATCTTGTGGTACTCCAGCGAGGCTGCAAAATGGATTCTCTGTGCGTCAGAATGCCCCCCCCCCCAAAATGTATCGAATACCATAAGTTGGAGAGATCCAGGGATGGATGCCAAAACCTGGGAAGCCGTACGTGACTGACAGCTGCAATGACCACGGTTAGGCTGATATGATTTATGATCAACCATCTCTGTCTGCTGTCTGATAGACAGATGTATTATACAGCAAGATCTCCATCTATCTTGCCATAAAATCTGTCATTTTTTTTTTTTTTATCGTGCTGGGATGGGCACCTTCCCCTTCTTTTCATGCACGCACCCCTCCCCCCCCTTTTTGAGCAGATGGCAATCAAACCTCATTGTTTCTGTTTAATGTGGGTGGGAGGTGGAGGAGGGGAAGAGTACCACTGTCTTAAGGCTGGATGGGCAATGAATAATCACCCATGCAGATTTTCTGGCCTTGTACCTTTTGCACAGTGGAAATTAGCATGATTTTCCCACCGTCTCGCCCAAGCCGACATCCCTATCTTTCAACCCTTGCCTTGAACTTGGCCATGGGGGGAATCCTTGGGCCTTTTTTTTTTCAAGAGAACAATATGAGCTTTCTTTTAGTCCCTCCATTGTCCTTGTTCATCTGTAGATTTCTGGATGTGAAAGGGCCCTTCTTCCCCACATCCCCGCCTCCATTATGTGGTGGCTGAGAGGAGAAATCTTAACTACATCACTGTTCTATTCCCTTGTGAAGTCCAAAGCTGGGGTGGGGACCACCGCCCTAGATTTATGGTTCTGGATCTCCCTCTCGTTTTACTCCAAGGGGCTCCGTCGATGATGGCTAACCTGAGATATTGTGGTGGTTCACAGTGATGAAATCCAATTTTTAAAAAAACACCGGTTCTGTGGGCGTGGCTTGGTGGGCATGGTGTGGCTTGGTGGGCGTGGCAGGGGAAGGATACTGCAAAATCCCCATTCCAACCCCACTCCAGGGGGAAGGATATTGCAAAATCTCCATTCCCACCCCACTCTGGGGCCAGCCAAAGGTGATATTTGCTGGTTCTCCGAACTGCTCAAAATTTCCGCTACCGGTTCTCCAGAACCTGTCAGAACCTGCTGGATTTCACCCCTGGTGCTTCAGTTCCAAATGCAGCTAGACAAAGACCCAACCTCGTGTCTTCTTTGGAACTTCCCAGTCTGCTTTTCGTTGAATGATATGTGAATTCCTCGTTGTAGTTCTCTGGAGTTGAGCAGAGGGACTCCATCAGTGGTGGGTTTCAACTGGTGTTACCACCAGTTTGCTTCATACATGTACTTCGCACGCTCTTTATGCAAGCGCAGTATATTTTGGAACAGCTGAGACACGGCAATCCATTCTGCCGCGTGTTTCAGCTGGGCTAAAAATGACCAAATATAAGGTATGTATAATGCAGGGACGGGCAGGAGGGCCAAACTAGAGAACCTGTTCGCTCTCAGCTCACCATCGCCACTATTGGCTCGCCCGAACCGGGCAAAACTGGTTGAAACCCATCACTGGACTCCATAGGGCCGTGATGGTGAACCTATGGCACATGTGCCACAGGTGGCATGCGTAGCCATATCAGTGGGCATGCCAGCTCAGCTCTGGCGTGCATGCACATGCCGGCCAACTGATTTTCCGGCCTTCTGGGCCCACCAGAAGTAGGGAAACAGGCTCTTTCCTGCCTCCAGAGGGACAGGGGGGTGGGGGTGGGGAAGGCCTGTTTTTCTTTCTCACCTGGCTCCAGATCCTCTCTATGCATCTGGGGAGGGTGAAAACAGCCTTCCCCACCCCCTCGGAGGCCCTCCGGAGGCCTGAAATGGCCCATTTCCCAACTCGCAGTTGGACAGGAAGTTATGTTTTCAGGAAGTGAGGCTCTGGAGGCTGGGGACAGCAAAAAATGTAACTTCCTGTCCAACCGGGAGTTGGGAGGGCCTCTGAAGGGGTGGGGAAGGCTGTTTTCGCCCTCCCCAGATTCATAGAGAGGATCTGGAGCCAGGTGAGAAAGAAAATTGGGCCTACCAGGCCATCTTGTGCCAGAAGCAAGGGGGAGGGGTTTGTGCATGCATGTGCAGGGTGGGGTGCATAGAATTATGGGTGTAGGTATGTACACGCACCTCCCCCGCCCCCACTCCTGGCACACAATGGCAAAAATGTTAGCCATCACTGCCATTGGGCACTTCTCGGTTATCCCACATTTCTCCCAGGAGATTATTTATAGCAGTTTATAGAGGCAAATTTAGTTAACCACAAACCAACTAAATGACCTACGTTCAGCTATTGTCATTTTTTTTTTTTAAGTTCAAAACTTCCAAGCCTAGCATGTCGTATGAATGCATCCGCTCGGTTTGCAACTGCTCCAGTGTGAACACAGGCATAGAATTACAGGTAGCCCTTGACTGACAACAATTCATTTAGTGACCCGTTCAAAGTTACAATGGCCCTGAAAAAAGTAACTGTTTTTCACACTAATGACTGTTGCAGCGCCGCTGCCCCCTCCCCCATCCACCATATGGTCACATGATCAAAATTCAGATGCTCCGCAACTGGCTCATATTTATGACGCTTGCAGTTTCCCGGGGTCATGTGATCCCTTTTTGCGACCTTCAGACAAGCAAAGTCAATGGGGAAGGCAGATTTAATGAACAACCGTGTTCCTAACTTAACAACTTCAGAGATTCACATAACAACTGTGGCAGGAAAGGTTGTAAAATGGGGCGAAACTCACTTCACGGCTGTCTCGTTTAGCCACAGAAATTTTGGGGTCAGTGGTGGTCGCAAGTCAAGGACTACCTGTATGTACAGAGCCGTGGTTAAAATGGTTAGAAGGCAGTACTGCAGGGTTAACTCACTGCTCATGCCAGGAGTTTAATCCTGACCGGCTCAAGGTTGACTCAGCCTTCCATCCTTCCGAGGTCGGTAAAATGAGGACCCAGATTGTTGGGGGCAAAACGCTGACTCTGTAAACTGCTTAGAGAGGGCTGTAAAGGACTGTGAAGTGGTATATAAGTCTAAGTGCTATTGCTATGAAAAGCCCTGTGAAGTGGAATATAAATCTAAGTGCTAAGTGCTATTGCTATGGCAGGCTAACTCTGCCTACTGCCAACAGTTTGATCCTGAACCAGTGAACCGGTAGGGACGACTGTGGGAGGCTCCACCCACCTGCCCGGATGTAATGCGTGAGCGAAGAACATGCGTGGGAGGCTGTGCACATGCGCAGAGGAGGTGCACGCACTCACATTTGCGAACCGGTAGGGAAGGTAAGCGAATCCCACCTCTGGACTCAACCCAACATTTCCCAGGTTTTTATCTTACATTCTTAACCATGCAAACACACTGATTCTCTTTTTTTTTTTTTACCTTTCACCAGCATTCATTTTTACTTCCCAACCAACCTTGTGTACGTATTACGAGCACGACAGAATGCAATGAACCATGAATGGCGCCTTGTGGAAAGGATATTTCTTAAGACTGACTAGTCCCCGTAATGCCCCTTTTCCTAGTCAGGGTCTGAAAACCCTCCCAGTCGCCCTCCTCCAGCCTCACTTGCATATTGACCAGACAATGTACACAGCTTCTTCTATTCAGGCTTGCTAATATGTGTAGATTCCCCCATCCCCTTGTGGTGAATACAGACAATGGGTCCGTATTTATGCACGCTCGCCATTCAACTCACATTAACCTGCCAATATATACAGGCTGACACCACAGAGAGAGAGAGAGAGAGAGAGAGAGGGAGAGGGAGAGACAGCTAGACATTATGGTCCACAAACACAGTTGCCAGATTGTCAGCAGTCACAATATACCAGTCTTGGGGAAATAGCTCTGTTTCTTCACGTCCACTACAAAGCGAATGGGTTTCTCTCCCACATGCCTAGCATAGAGGAAGTAGAATTGATCTAATTGCTCACTCAGCTTGAAGCTGCAGGGATCTCTCAGCCCAAGGCTGAAGGCGTCCATCGTCCGGGGGCAACTGCGAGGCGATTGAGAACCTTCTGAATTTGTGCTACCATTTAGAAAAGGGGCAGTTTGGCAATTTTAAGACTCCCCGTTTTCCTAAGTTGTATGCCTATTGTTGCCTCGAATGATAACATGTTATTTTAAAATGACATTTTAACATTTTACTGCAACGCTCTCTACATGGGGCTCCCCTTGAGGAGCACCCGGAGGCTCCAACTGGTCCAGAATGCGGCCGCGCGGGTAGTTACGGGAGCTGCCTGGCGCTCCCACATAACACCGCTCCTGCGCGAGCTGCACTGGCTCCCAGTGGTCTTTTCCGAGTGCGCTTCAAGGTGTTGGTCACCACCTTTAAAGCGCTCCATGGCATAGGACCTAGTTATCTTAGAGACCACCTGCTGCTACCGATGACCTCCCACCGACCTGTGCGCTCCCACAAAGAGGGCCTCCTCGGGGTGCCATCAGCCAAACAATGTAGGCTGGTGACCCCCAGGGGGAGGGCCTTCTCTGTGGGGGCACCCACCCTCTGGAATCAGCTGCCCCCAGAGATAAGGAGAATCCAAGACTTCGGTGCCTTCCGCCGTGCCCTTAAAACCCACTTTTTCCAAGCAAGCCGGGCTGGCTTAATATATTTTTAAAATATTTTTAATTGGTTTGTTATTTTAAATTGGGGCCAAATTAATATATGTCTTTTTAATTGTTTTTAATGTTTGTATTGTATGTTCTTATCTGGCTGTACACCGCCCTGAGTCCCTCGGGAGAAGGTGCGGTATATAAATTCGAAATAAAATAAAATAAAAAAATAAAATAAATAAAAAATGGAATAAAGCTGGCATTGCTCTCTTTGGCTGACTTATTCTTCTCATTTTGCTGAATAGGCTCTGGATCTTTACCCCAAAGTCTGACTTGGGTGGCACATTTACTTTGGTGGGGAACCAAAAATGTTGCCGAAGAAACAAAAAGAAAACCCCAAACTAATTTTATTTTCATCCCGTCTTATCAGAGACTAAAATGAACAGCAAAGGTTGTGAATTAAAATAAGTATCATCGTTGTCACCATCTTCCTCCAAACCAGTGGTGGGTTTCAAATTTTTTTTACCATTGATTCTGTGGGTGTGGCTTGATGGGTGTGGCTTGATGGGCGTGGCAGGGGAAGGATACTGCAAAATCTCCATTCCCTCCCCACTCCAGGGGAAGGATATTGCAAAATCTCCATTCCCAACCCACTCCAGGGGAAGGATATTGCAAAATCTCCATTTCCACCCCACACCAGGGGAAGGATACTGCAAAATCCCCATTCCCTCCCCACTCCTGGAGGAAGGATATTGCAAAATCTCCATTCCCACCCCACACCAGGGGAAGGATACTGTAAAATCCTCATTTCCTCCCGATCAGATGGGACTCGGGAGTTAGAGAATAGATGGGGATGGGGCCAGTCAGAAGTGATATTTACCGGTTTTCCGAACTACTCAAAATTTCCACTACCGGTTCTCCAGAACTGGTCAAAACCTGCTGAAACCCATCTCTACTCCAAACATGTATATTTCTTAGTATTCATAGACACTTTTAAAATCATGGAGACAATTCTGATTCCTCGCCACAAATGTTAGTTGCTGCCACTAAGAATTTCTTTACGCATATTGCTTTTTTAAAAAAATATGTCTTATCTGGAAGCTTTGACGAGTGGAGTGGCAAAGCGCTATAGAATATAGAGGAAAGCAAGATAGAGTTAGCTTTAACATGAAGACTTGCAGGAGTTTTTCTTGTCTTTCTATAGCTCACATTTTTTAGTTAATAACCCCAAGGAAAGAGACTTTGGTTTTATTGATTGGTGAATTCTCTTGGCAACTTTTTAAGCTGAAGAACGAAGTATCGGTGATCAATAGAATAAATCTACTTTCTCATTCCAAACGGAGGTATCCAAACAAGCCAATGACAGCGAGAAGGTGATGTAAAATCAAACAGTAATTTTTTATTTCGAAACAAATACACATCAAAGAGAGCTACGAAGCCCAAATCTACAGGGAACCGAGTGAAAAATAGAAATATAGGAATCCCAAAATCCTTGCTAAAAGCAAAAGGCTTTCAAATCCTATGTGTGCTTAGATATACATCGTATTATATTCAGTGGGGATTTCTTCCAGATAAGTGGATATAATATTGCAGCTTAGAATTCCTGGATCGCTTTAGACTGCTAGAAATGCTTCGCAACCATTCGTTGAGACCTGAGCCTTGGCACAAACCTGTGGGTTCCCCAGATAGTAACCCTCTTTACATGTAGTTCTTTTCTATGAGATGTTATTATCTCCTTTTCATTAACACCATAATACATGAAAGCTGTGTGCAAAGTAGGCCTTGATACCACCAGTATCCTAAGTTGACATTATTTTAAAGCTAGAACATTTTAAAGACAGCATACTGGGTCCACGGTATAATTGAAACAATTGTAAGGCAGAGCCTTATTCTTGACTACATATTGATGCTAGGTGAGTGGATCCTAGCTGAATTCCGGTACCCCATGGAGGCAACATCCCACTAATTCTCAGAAACTGAGCAATTTGGAATCATGTAGAATAAAAAGAAGAACAAGGGGTGACATGACAGCAGTGTTCCAATACATGAAGGGCTGCCACAAAGAAGAGAGGGTCAACTTATTTTTCCAAAGCACCAGAAGGCAAGACAAGAAGCAATGAATGGAAACTAACCTGGGAGAGAAGCAACCTAGAACTAAGGGGAAATTTCCTGACAGTGAGAACAATGAACCAGTGAATGGCTTGCCTTCAGAAGTTTTTTTTTTTTTTTTTTAATTTCATTTATATGCTGCCCTTCTCCGGAGACTCAGGGCGGCTTACAATGTGCTCAGCAATAGCCTTCATCCTTTTGTATATTTATACAAAGTCAGCTTATTGCCCCCACAACTGGGTCCTCAATTTACCTACCTTAGAAAGGATGGAAGGCTGAGTCAACCTTGAGCCTTGGTGAGATTCGAACCTGCAGTAATTGCAGGCAGCTGGTCTTAATAACAGGGTGCTTTAGACCACTGTACTACCAAGGCTCTATTGTTATTTATTTATTTATTGTTTATTTATTGGTTCGATTTATATGCCACCCTTTTCCGGAGACTCAGGGCGGCTTACAATGCGTTAAGCAATAGCCTTCATACTTTTGTATATACCTGCTTAGTAGGGCTTTCGCCCCCCCCCACCCAAACAGTGTTCTTTTTTATACAAAGTCAGCTTATTGCCCCCACAATCCGGGTCCTCATTTTACCTACCTCGAAAGGATGGAAGGCTGAGTCAACCTTGAGCCTGGTGAGATTTGAACTCGCAGTAATTGCAGACAGCTGGTGCTACTTAATAGCACTTTAGTCTGCTGCGCCACCAAGGCAGGGGGTTGGATTAGAAGACCTCCAAGGTCCCTTCCAACTCTGATGTTCTGGAGTTCTGTTGGGTTGGTGCATACCCGTATCTTATTTCAATGGTGAAACACACAAGAAATACAAGAGAAACACACAACCAGGACAAAAACATTGTCCCACACATGTGATTCCCAATGAACATTATTGAAGGGAAGCCTGTCTCCCATTCTGCAGAAGACATATAATCTTCACGACCAAAATCATCACGTGTTTTCCCAGACCACAGCCTGTGTGGAATCATAAATATGACAGTCTTTAAGGTGCCATAAAGTCTTAGGTTCTTCCCTTCTGGGAAAGGCTGAAAACAAAAATTAGCCATAGAAATTAAGCCTGGGAACATGTTCAGTCAGGAGAATTGAATGGTCAAATTTGATGTTCTAAATGAATCCTGTTGAGTTATAAATTCTTGCGCATTTTCAGAAATGGTTTTCTTCCTTTGAATTTTATTTTTTTTTATTACATTTTTATGCTGCCCATAGCCCCTATAACAGTGATGGCAAATGTGCATGCGCTCATCGGGGCCATGCTCCGGAAAAGCCGAACTTACGGGTTCTAGCGCACATGCGCGTCTAATGATCAGCTAGCTGGTGTGTATGCGCTTGGCGGTTTTCAGCACATGTGAAGGGATCGCACTCTGGAAAAGCCAAACTTCCAGGTTCTGGCATGCATGCACACCCAACAATCAGCTGGCCAGCACGCATGCGCACACAGGTTTTTGGCAGTGCCGTGCATGTGAAGGACAGCTGATCGTCACGTGCACATGCGTGCCGGAAACCCGGAAGACAAACAGGCAAGGCCATGCGTGCCGTGTGACATGGCTTCACATGCCGCTTTGGTCATGCGTGCCATAGGTTCGCCATCGAGGCCCGATAAGGTGACTCTGGGCAATTATGAATTAATCCCATTTGAGGATCCAATTTGAATGTACATATTGGATTAATTTCTTGAACTGACTATTCATTTTGGATTTAACCTGACTTGCACAGAACTTAAGCAAATCATAAGGATCAAATAGTTCATGATTATTATTCTGCATGATATTTGTCTAATTCCCCATTAAAACTCATCAGAATTGACAGTTGTCGTCCAAGCCTTGCAAAGACAAAATTTCATAATTCCTTTAGGGTTAATGTGGACTCTCAGAGAATAAGGAGTAACCCTTACCAATCAAAATTATTACAAATGACTCTCAGTGAAAAAAAAATCCTATTAAATTCCATTAAATATAGTTAGCTGAATACACTGAACATGACAAACCAAACCAAATATAATATTCTTTGCTTAGTATATGAGCCCAACCAAACGGGCTTACTTTTGAATAATCATATGGAATTATCAATGTCTACCATACAGGCTTAAAATGCATGCCTGATTATATAGATTTTTTAAACTAAACTACAGTGACTTGTCTCACACAATCTTGCAAACCAACCACAGGGGACTATAACACAATATGTAAAGACACAATCAATGACAATTTTAAAGAACAAATAAGAAGACGACTTCTTCTTCTTCTTCTTCTTCTTCTTCTTCTTCTTCTTCTTCTTCTTCTTCTTCTTCTCTTCTTCTTCTTCTTCTTCTTCTTCTTCTTCTTCTTCTTCTTCTTCTTCTTCTTCTTCTTCTTCTTCCTCCTCCTCCTCCTCCTCCTCCTCCTCCTCCTCCTCCTCCTCCTCCTCCTCTTCCTCCTTTAGACACAGTTATAGGAAAACTTCCATTTTTCTTGGTGATCAAAAGAAGAAAGGTGGACAGACATGGAAAAAGGTGAAGGATGAAAAATCCTCTACTCAGTCAGAGAGTAGGCAAAACAGAAAACGCAGGCCCTGCTGTCTCAAAACATTTTCTGTGCAAGTCATCTTGAAGAGAGATGGGTTAGATCAACCAGAAGTCCAAAGGGGGGGGGAAGAGAAATGTGCTTTCATCTGTAGCATATCTGGCTGAGACATCACCGCTTCCAAGTTCTTGAATTTCCCCTTTTTGCAAATCTATAACGAAAATAAAACGAACAAAAAAAAGTATAATTACTCATGTGATTGAATTACATAGATGTTTGTGAAATCTTACAGTGGTATAAAAAGTTGAATACACACAAGTTTTTTGGGGGGTTTATGTGACATGTTATGCACAAGCAATGAACAATGTTATGGCCAAACACAATGGCATGGTTCTCAAAAATGAACCGCAAACTAAAACAAATAATTCCGTCAACACTGTCAAACTATTCACTAAGTCTGCATTACTATTAGTATTAATCTTCTCATCGTTCCTATCACCCATCTCCTCCCACTTATGACGGTATGAGTGTAACTTGTTCCTGTATCCTTATGATTTATATTGATTGTTTCCTAGTATGATTTGATTGCTTATTTGTACCCTATGACTATCATTAAGTGTTGTACCTTATGATTCTTGACGAATGTATCTCGTCTTTTTATGTACACTGAGAGCATATGCACCAAAGACAAATTCCTTGTCCACACTTGGCCAATAAAGAATTCTATTATCTATTATCTATTAAAATATTAACAATAAAATCTCCTCTAGATTGGCTAACTCATCATTTTCCCCCAAAACATGTCCATTTATTTTCCTTTGGCAACAATATAGAAATGGCTTATCAAAGTTTCTTTTAAGATATTTATCAACTTTCTATGTTCGGCTAACGTCACGAACCACAAACTAGCAAATTTTACTTTAGTTTAGCATCCAACTGCACAAACCCAGCTATGCAAGCTACCCTCCACCAAATAATCTCCCTGAGGTGGGGTAGAAGGAACTAAGGCGGATATGACATTTCTGTTTTTAAAAAGTAGGGTAAATAATTGAAGTGAATGGTCTATTGCCTCCCATCTAAAGCCTCCCAGAACACCAGGGTTATTAATATCATGGTTATTCCATAGCAACTGCCTCACTCTGCTAAAACTCACATTTCTTTGGAAAGGAAATGGATCAGTGTGGAAGTTCTGATCGAAAAGTGCTTCCCCTGACAACTCCTTCCAATAATAAAGTAAAATGTCAGAGGTGGGGTTTTTTTCTGCTTAATCGGATTCTTTTCCTTTTGCCCATTTTCTATTCATGGTCTCTGGTAGGAGGGACCTGCCCCTCCTCCTT
>NW_026844064.1:54716021-54733521 GCF_029531705.1 Pantherophis guttatus | reverse complement strand
GAGCCCCTAATCTCTTTCCAGCAGAGATGCTTTCGGAAAGAAGGGTTGGGTGAACAGAGGGCTCCGGGGAGAGGTGGCTGCGAATGCAGAAAAGGGGAAAGGCAGGCCAGACGCAAGAGACGAGCTTGGGTCTTGGGCCTTCTTGTGTCTCAATAGCCTTCACTTGGGTCATTGTTCATCTACTCTCCCACTTCAGCATCTTCTGGGGAGGGGGGAGGCTGTGCATGGGGAGGGGGGAGGGCGGGGAAGAGGGAATGGTTTCAGCAGGGACCCCCAGGAATGTGCCCCATAGGGGGATTTACAGGCAGACAACCTAGAAAGAAGAGAAGAGAAGAGGTAGAGAGGAGGAATGTCAAGGACTCCAGACTAATGAATAGCAAGTTTGCCCTTGAACCTCAAAGGCCTGGGCTATTCCCAGGCTCCAGACAAGAAGCGAGACAAGCCCGTCCCCAGCTGTACGGTTCTTAGGCCGAGACACGTTGACAGGACGGGCTGTTCCCCTGCGAGTCTCCATTTCACTTCCCAGCTCCCTAGCAACCGCTCTCGGGGCTCTCTTGGCCTCTTTGCAGGAAGGAAAGGGAGAAAGGAAGACGGACCCGTGGTGGAAGCGGGAGCTTGGAGCTCATGGAGCAAAAAAAAAATCCCAAGAAGAGCAGGATTTTGCCCCAACTGGACCAAGTCTCAGTATCCTAAGACATAACCGCCAATAAAGTGGCGTGCAAAGGATGCTAAGCTTTGCACGCTAAGCAGAAGCTGAAACACTTGGGACAGAAAGGCAGGAATAAAACACAGCAGCCTCCTTTAAACTGTGCAATCCCTGGGCGACCATTTGGAAGGAAGGTAAAAAAGGGCCTGAGACAGTGGTGAAATTCAATTTTTTTTTTTTACTGCCGGTTCTGTGGGCGTGGCTTGGCGGGCGTGGCAGGGAAAGGATTCTGCAAAATCTCCATTCCCACCCCACTCCCGGGGAAGGATACTGCAAAATCCCCATTCCCTCCCCTCTCCAGGGGAAGGGTATTGCAAAATCCCCATTCCCTCCCCACTCCAGGGGAAGGATACTGCAAAATCCCCATTCCCAACCCACTCCCGGGGAAGGATACTGCAAAATCTTCATTCCCACCCCACTCCCAGGGAAGAGTACTGCAAAATCCCCATTTCCAACCCACTCCAGGGGAAGGATACTGCAAAATCTCCATTCCTACCCCACTCCAGGGGAAGGATACTGCAAAACCCCCATTCCCTCCCCACTCCTGGGGGAAGGGCACTGCAAAATCTCCATTCCCACTCCACTCTGGGGCCAGCCAGATGTGGTATTTGCTTGTTCTCCGAACTGCTCAAAATTTCCGCTACCGGTTCTCTAGAACCTGCTGGATTTCATCCCTGGGCTGTGAGGTAGGTGTGGAGGAAATCCTGCATGGAGAAGAAAACTTTAAAAACAGTTGGATGCGAGGGAAGGTTAACAGGAGCCTGGTGGTGCAGCAGACTAATAGCCTGTTATTAACATCCAGCTGCCTGCAATTACTGCATGTTCGAATCTCCCCAGGCTCAAGGTTGACTCAGCCTTCCATCCTTTCTAAGGTAGGTAAATTGAGGACCCAGTTTGTGGGGGCAATAAGCTGACTTTGTATAAATATACAAAAGGATGAAGGCTATTGCTTAACGCAGTGTAAGCCGCCCTGAGTCTCCGGAGAAGGGTGACATATAAATCAAATTAAAAAAAATAATAGAAGCATTGGATCAGAGCCAGCTAACGGAGCTCTTTCACACCCTCCCCCAAAGCCCCCCCCCTCCAGTGACAATTACATGGCCAGATGCAGCTTGCCTTGGAGCCCCAAGCAGGCCCAAACACAACCCAACGATACTTTTGAATTCTCTTGAAACACAATGCTTTCCCACAGTCCATTCACAGGTTCGGGCGGCGAGGCATTAAATGCTATTGTTCAGGCATGTTATGATGAGATGCTTTAACGGGTGATAGGGCTAACAAGCTGCTGGCCAGACCTGGTTGCTCAATTAAGCTTCCATTTTTTTTTTTCTTCCAGGGAGCTGCTTCCCTTCTGAATGAGGACAAAACCCAAAGAATGCATTGCTGCAGCCATGGGAGCTTGTTAGAGGCATTTGAATAGCCGCTATTGGAACGGTGCCCCGGATCAAGGGACGGGGTTTGGTTTCATTGAGCTAAAGCCATTCTTCCTTTCTCCCATAATCCTACTAAAACTTGGCTTCCTCCCTGAACATCTTGGCGTAATGAATGAGATGACTTGATTATGGTTGGAAGGAGAAGGTGGAATGCCTGGAGGGAAGACACACCACAATTTCACACACACACACACACCCAGCTCCCTCTCCCTCCCAATCCTTTCATGGTGCAACTCATTTGCTTGTTTCAGAGCCCGATATTCAGAGGGCTGTTTGTGTTTTGTTTTCAACTTGCATTGCCCCCTTCTCCACCCCCCCCCACCACCCCTGTCTCCCCATCGGTATGTCATCCCCATTCATCAGTTAGATGATGAGCACCTTGGCTTGCTTTTTATAAGACGGAGGGGAGGCCCCGATTAAAAAGAGCCTTGGTGGCGCAGCAGACTAAAGTGCTGTTAAGTAGCACCAGCTGCCTGCAATTACTGCAAGTTCAAATCTCACCAGGCTCAAGGTTGACTCAGCCTTCCAATCCTTCCGAGGTAGGTAAAATGAGGACCCGGATTGTGGGAGCAATAAGCTGACTTTGTATTAAAAAAAAAAAGAACACCGCTTGGGGGGCGGGAGGCGAAAGCCCTACTAAGCAGGTATATACAAAAGTATGAAGGCTATTGCTTAACGCATTGTAAGCCGCCCTGAGTCTCCGGAGAAGGGCGGCATATAAATCGAACCAATAAATAAATCGAACCAATGAAGAATGAAGGTTGCTAGCAAGCCAGGCAGGAGGGAATCTTCCTAACAATCCTTTTGGATAGGGAGTGAGTGCTGTGTTCCATCCACAAAGCCAGAAAGGAGGAGGGGGAATCTAACCCACCGAGGCTGCTCTGATCCACGTTTGGAAGCATGACGTGCCTGGTTTTTGAGGCATGGAAGGGCCAGTCCCCCCCACCCCACCCCACCTCACTCCAACCCACCCCACCACCACCAGGGCATTCACCTGATGCAAATCTACTGGCCGAATTCCAATTTGGAAGATTAGAGGATGAAGCTCAAATTGGCAGCATGTGCTTTGAATTAAATCAGGCAACCTTTTTTTCCCCCTGTTGCTCTGGACTGATTAGTACTGGAGTGGGGGGGGGGGACGGACGACTGCTTTTTCTTGGCAAGGCTGCCTGGTTTCGAATAATAGAAAAACACACACCTTAAGTTGCTTTGTGTTTGCAGATACAACACCCTGTGACTTATGGCGGTGGCTGGGTTGTCTTTTCTTTTTTAAAAAAAAAACCGATTCCACCTCCCACACGCCGTCCGTGAATGCAACAGCAAAGACAGGGAGATGGAGATACAGAGATGGGCCATTGTGTCTTAAACAAACACCGTTTTAAAATATGTGGAGATGCCGTGTTACCAATCTCTCTCTCTCTTCTACTGTTTTCCTGCAATTTCCATACTGCGTGCATCTTATGAGTAATGCTCTAACACTAGGCCTCTCCTCACTGCCTTACCAGAAACAAAAATAAATTGCACAGGGACAGCACACCTCATGTACTGCATGGTGCTCACCTGAGTGAGAAACTTTTAAAATTAACGGTCTGGAGACCATTGGCCGGGGACCTGGAGCCAAAGCACTGGTTACCTATAAGCAAGGCTAATATTTCATATGTTTTTCTCTCTTTTTGTAGATGGAAAACGAGAGTTGGTTTTCTACCCCTTGGTTCTTATAGTACCATCCAGAGGTGGGTTTCAGCAGGTTCTGACCAGTTCTGGAGAACCGGTAGCGGAAAATTTGGGTAATTCGGAGAACCGGTAGTAAAAATTTTGACTGGCCTCGCCCAAAATCCAGTCTCTGCCTCCTGAGTCCCAGCTGATCGGGAGGAAATGGGGATTTTGCAGTAACCTTCACCTGGAGTGAGGTGGGAATGGAGATTTTACAGTATCCTTCCCTTGCCACGCTCACCAAGCCACACCCATAGAACCGGTAATAAAAAAATTTGAAACCCACCACTGGTACCATCTTATATGGTACTTGGATGAGACGCAAAATGTCTTCAAAAAGAAAACCCAGGAAGTCCAGCTGCCTCTTGAGGGGAAAAAAAGCACCATTGGGGACAACCATGAACTGGATGACTGAGAATCTCCACAGAAAACCAGGAAAACGTGCAACTGGAGTCCTATCAAGAGCCTTGATAGTACAGTGGTCTAAGCACCCTGTTATTAACACAGCTGCCTGCAATTTACTGCAGGTTCGAATCTCGCCAAGGCTCAAGGTTGACTCAGCCTTCCATCCTTTCTAAGGTAGGTGAAATGAGGACCCAGTTTGTGGGGGCAATAAGCTGACTTTGTATAAATATATACAAAAGGATGAAGGCTATTGCTTAACGCATTGTAAGCCGCCCTGAGTCTCCGGAGAAGGGCGGCATATAAATCAAAGCAAAAACAAAAAAAAACGTGGCTCATACGCCTTTGCAAACCTTCAGCTCAACAAAAGATTTTGCATGCGTAACCCATGCCAAAATAATAATAATAATAATAATAATAATAATAATAATAATAATAATAATAATAATAATAATAATAATAATAATAATAATAATAATAATATTTTATTTCTATACCGCCCTTCTCCCGAAGGACTCAGGGCGGTATACAGCCAATTTAAAAACACCAGACACAACAATGATTAAAAATTAAAATAATTAAATAGATTTGGCCGATTTAAAACCCCAAAAATTTAAAATACCCCAATTTAAAATTATTATGTTGATAGCCCGGCCTGGCTTCACTTCACTCTGCTTTAAATTTAAGGGCATCGGGTTTTAATTTTTTTAAAAAAATCAGGCCATGCAGCTTGGGAGGAAGCAAGGGAAGCATTCAAAGGACGTTATGTTCGCGGCCTTCAAAGAAACACCATGTTTACCTGAAAAGAAGACTAAAAATAAAAATAAAAATACGGGGATAGAAGCAGGGGCGTTTTTCTATCTGTTTTTTTGAAGGGTGGGGGGAGAATTTTAGGAGGGGGGTAAATCCTCCTAGATTAGGGATTGTTTTCTTTCGGGATAAACCACTGTGGGAAATCAGCCATCAGCAAATCCCTGGAATTTCCTAGACCCTCAAAGGGATGGCGTACGGTTGGCAGGTCTCCATCTGTGTTCACTGCAGAGATGAAGCCAGTATTCCTCTCCCCGCCCTCTAAACCCTCTCCTCTCCCCACTTCCTCCTTTTTTTCCACCTTGTAAGCAAAGTCCTCATAAGGCTCCCAGCCCCATTCCTGCCCTCGCCTCCTCCATGCTTACGTTCCCAGCCAAGCCACACTCAGAATCTGATTCTCTGGCTTTAAGCTCCAGTCTACCAGCAAAGTGCAACAGAAAAGCTTCGGCAGTTAACATCCCAGGGCTCAATGGGCAGCTCTTCCTTGCATCATCACGCTTATCTCCAGATTAAGAAAGAAAGCAGAGGTCCAGGAGAGCGGGTGGGTGGGTGGGGGGAGTGGGGGAATGAGACCAAATCTGTTTTAAGCCATCACCCCTGCAAGTGTGGCGGGGCTCGCTTGCTCGCCCTTCCTTCCCACTTGACCATTTCCCTGGGAAGCAAAGTGACAAAAGAAAGGAGAGGAGCCAATGGAGAGAGAGTTGGGTTTTAAGAGACTAGAATCGGCGCAAAAAATGTGGTAGCTTGATTATTGCCAGCTACCGGGTAGAGTAATCGTAACAAAATTCTGCGACCGGCAGCTCATTATCTGTTGGGCACAATGCAAGGAAGTGGTATTGATGTCTACGGAGATTCTCAATGATCCAGGTCGTGGTTGTCCAAAAGGTGATTTTTTTTTTAAAAAAAAAAGGGGGCAAATGGATTTTCTTGGGGTTTTTTTTCCCTTTGAAAATGTTTAGCATCTCTTATAGAATAGAATAACAGAGTTGGAAGGGAGCTTGGAGGTCTTCTAGTCCAACCCCCTGCTTAGGCAGGAAACCCTACACCACTTCAGACAAATGGTTATCCAACATCTTCTTAAAAACTTCCAGTGTTGGAGCATCCACAACTTCTGGAGAAAAGTTGTTCCACTGATTAATTGTTCTAACTGTCAGGAAATTTCTCCTTAGTTCTAAGTTGCTTCTCTCCTTGATTAGTTTCCACCCATTGCTTCTTGTCCTGCCCTCAGGTGCTTTGGAGAATAGCTTGACTCCCTCTTCTTTGTGGCAGCCCCTCTTCTCATCCAAGAAGAATTAGAACTGAAGAAGCTTCTAGGATGGGAGGGGAAATGTTTTCAAAGGAAAAAAAAACCCTAGAGAAAGTCCAGTTGCCTTTTGAAGAAAAGCACCTTTGGGACAAGTGGTATGGATCTATAAAAGCCTTGTATACTTAGGAGCTGACTCTCAGTGGAGCCACCCATCTGGCAATGAATCTGAAAAATAATAATTAATAATTGGGTGTGTGAGAATGGTGTTGTTTTTTCTGGGTAGCCCATTCGTTGGGAGGAGAGCAGACCTTGGCTCCCACTCTCTCAATATGCAGAAATTCAGTTAAAAGTTAGATCTCCTCCCAAACTTTTGGCTGTCTTTATTCATTTTGATGTTTGATTTTGACTCTGATTTTGAATGTATTTGTAATGAAGCCGCATTTTAATAGGCCCATAGTGGTCCGTTATTCCTGAATGTTTGTTAAATGAGTGAGTACATTATCAGTGGTGATGTCTTTATGTAAATACTGAAAACAATGTCACTGGTATTACCGTGTTTCCCCGAAAATAAGACCCCGTCTTATATTTTTTTGAACCCTGAAAAAAGCACTTGGCCTTATTTTTGGGGAGGACTTATTATTTTGGGGTGAATGGAGCAAGACGGCGCTCCTCTCACTGTCTTACCTGATTTCCAGCTGTTTCCCTAACCCTAACCAGAGGAAATGGCGGGGACTGGCATTTAAATATTTTATGCATATTTACACATATTTTAAATATGCGTTTAAATATTTTCAGGGAGGGCTTATTTTCGGGGGGGGACTTATTTTAGCGCACATGCTCAAAAGCCCGAAAGGCAGTGGTGGGATTCAGCCAGTTCGCACCACTTCGGGAGAACAGGTTGTTAACTTTCTGAGCAGTTTGGTAAACTGGTTGTTGGAAGAAATCATTAGGGCAGAGAACCGGTTGTTAAATGATTTGAATCCCACCACTGCCGAAAGGGCTTATTATCGGGGGAGGTCTTATTTTTTGGGAAACACAGTATTTTTCATTATCACTTCATTATATAAACAGCATGAAAGATACTACAGTAAATTCAAGGGACACTGTATCTATCATATCCGACATCTATTGCAACGAGGTTTGTAAATGCAGCTTTCATTATAATGCTGCTTTATTGAGACTTGGTGTTTTCTTGGCTATTGTAATCTGCCTTGATTGTTGGATGAATAATATGGGGGGGAGGGGGAGTAGGGAAAGGAGAATTGCATTCAAATCCAAGGAGAGTCCTCTCCATGGTTGATCTGCCTATATTTGTCTACATGAATACAGACTTGGAGAGGGGGGGAATAAACTCACATTGTAATGCATAGAAAATACACCTTTTTTGCTTTTTCGCCATTTAAACTTGAATATAAATAGAACATGAAGGAGTCTGTGGCATTCAGGAGCAACTGAAAATGCAGCTCTTCCAGAGATTACACCTCAGGAGTTGTCTGTGCATTCCCCCTTAAATCCAAAATTGTACTATTGAATCCTACACAGCTTATTTTATATAAAAATGGTAGGGGGAAAAAATTAAACAGCCAGTCAAAAGGGAGGGGGGATCTCGGAGTCTTACTTCGACATTTGTTTTTCTCGCCGAAATCTCGTGTTCACACAAGATCCTTAGTGAAAGGCAACATTGGAAAACAGCCAGAAGAAGCAAGCAAAGATCAAGGATAAGAATATACCTGACTCTTCAAAGGGAAACATCCCAGGGGTGGGATTCAGCCAGTTAAGACCGGTTCATGTAAACTGGATGCTAATTTTACATCTGGTTCGCCGAACTGGTAGTTGCAAGAACTGGCTGGCCCCGCCCACCCCAGCCCTCCCCTCCCAGAAGTCTCTACGTGGCTCATTTTGGACGCCAAGTAAGTGCAGGGCCCATGCGGAGGCTCTGGGAGACCAAAAAATGGGCCTCCTGGAAGTTCCAGAAGTCTGGAAATGGGCCTGTTTCTGGTCTCCGGAGGGCCTCCGGAGGCCCTCCGGAGCTCTGGGGATGCCATTTTCACCTTCCCGGAGGCTCGAGGAAAGCCTCCAGAGCCTGGCGAGGGAGAAAACACCCCTCCGCCACCATGGTGCAGGAGCCCGAGTAGGCCACGCCCACCATGGCCATGCCCACCCAGCAACCGGCCAAAGAACTGGTTGCTAAATTTTTTGAATCCCATCCCTGGAAACATCTACAATACAGTCCCTGAATGTGGCTTAAGTTATGCTTTCATTTAACTTCTTGCTTATGGGTACATCATCGTTGATGATGTCACTCCTAAGGGGCCAAGAAGTTCACTTCTACTGCTATGGATTCATTAATCAGCTTTGATCATATGAATAAAAAAAAGGATTACTGTCTATATCTTATCCCAACTAGAAGATTCATCAACTTGATCCATCCATCAGTCCAGCAAAACAATCTTGGTCTGATTTTCTGCCTGGCATGTGATTGTCTAACAAACAAGACCAGCCTGAGTCCAGTGAAAGAATGAATGGGAGAAAGAAAGAGGGAGAACTTAGACAAATCCTTGTCTAGTTGTCTTTTGTGTGTGTGTGGGAGGGGATTCAATGTACTTTATTTTCTCATTTTGAAGAAACTTCATGATCAGCAGAGAGGTTTGGTCAAATTGGCCTTGGTCCTCTCTTCATCTACCCAACGCTTTAGAACTCAACTTGATTTGCAGACATTGGAGGAAACACCCAGAGGCTCCAGCTGGTCCAGAACGCGGCTGCGCGGGGGATTATGGGGGCGACGAGGCGCTCCCATGTGACACCTCTCCTGCGCGAGCTGCACTGGCTCCCGGTGGTCTTCCGGGTGTGCTTCAAGGTGTTGGTGACCACCTTTAAAGCGCTCCATGGCTTAGGGCCAGGGTACTTACGAGACCGCCTTCTGCCACCAATAGCCTCCCACCGGCCAGTACGCTCGCACAGAGTGGGCCTCCTCAGGGTGCCATCCGCCAGACAATGTCGGCTGGCAACCCCTAGGGGGAGAGCCTTCTCTGTGGCGGCGCCCACCCTCTGGAACAACCTCCCCCCAGAGTTACGTACAATAACAGACCTCCGGATTTTTTGTCGGGCCCTGAAAACCTATTTATTTCAACTAGCTGGGCTGGCTTGAATTAAATTTTAAATTGATTTTAAATTGGGTTGTTTTAATTTACGGCCAAAATATTTAATTATTTTAAACTGTTTTTTTAAATTTTGTATGTTCTGTTTTTTACTTTGGCTGTTCACCGCCCTGAGTCCTATTTGGAGAAGGGCGGTATAGAAAGGGAAACAAATATAAAATAAAAAAATATATAAATATAAAATATTGTGAACAATTACTGAGAGTCAACTCACACATGCAGGCCATCACCGAACCATCAATGGAAAATGGACCCACATAAAGAATGGCCATTAAGATTTTCTTCCCCTCATTAGAGAATCAAGATAGACAATAGACTTGATCAAAAGTGTAGGCTTGCATGCAGTTAAAGACAGACTCATCACATTTAGGAAACATTGGATGGTTACAACTGAGAATTGCCTGGTATTTTGATTAACCACAATGACCCTGATAACATTTCTCAAACATTAGGGGGAAATTAGGTTGCAGGCATCCTGAATCGCCTAGTACAGATCATACATCTACTAATGTCTTATTTGGAGCTAGTCATTTGCACTTGGATACCTACTTTGGATACACAGTTTTAGAAACAAAGAACTTTTAATGAATCCACATGTTGCCAAAGTACAATTTCTACTAGTTCCATGATCGGTCATGTGAGATGGGAGTTGTAGTTCAACAACATCTGTGGGATCATCTCAGTCCCTGCTCAGTCTAGAAGAAAACTGAAATCTGCAATGTAAAAGAACCTTTTCTGCAATAAGGACTCCAACCCTACAGGAAACTATGGGAGAAAATCACTAGGAGATGTGAATTAAGGAGGCAACCTTAAGCTCTTATCCATAAATAAACAATTAAGCCAAGCGTCTATGGAGATTCTCAATCATCCAGGTCACAGTTGTCCCAAACCGTGCTTTTTTTCCCCAAAGGCAATTGGACTTTGTTTTTTCCTTGAAGATCTTTCACTTCTGAAGAACCGAAGAAGCTTCTTCGATGAGAAGCAAAACGTCTTCAACAAATAAAGAAAAAACACCGTCCAGTTGCCTTTGGAAAAAAGCACTTTTAGCGTGACTAACCAAGCATAATAGCTATAAATGCAACCTGAGGGGTTGAATGCATTTTGAGTTGATACCTTCAGGGGTTAAATGCATTTTGTAGACACAGCCTATATATATATTAACAGAAGAAACACCAATGACTCACGCCAAGAAAAAATGATACTTTTCACAAAGCAGCTAATTTTAAATGTGGTATCTGGGAAAGCCAACACGAAAATGTATAAGTAACTGCACGACAGAGCAAAAAACAAAACAAAACAAAACTCTAAAACATTGGGCCTTCTTCCACTGAAATTTTGTTTGTTGTATTTTATCTTTTCACTCATCTACCTGCCACTTGCATTTATTTATTTATTTATTTATTTATTTATTTATTTATTTATTATTCATATTTCTTTGCTGCCCACTCTCCGAGGACTCTGGGCGGCTTACACCAAAGACAGTATACTAAATAGCATATTGCCCCCACAAACCGGGTCCTCATTTTACCCACCTCGGAAGGATGGAAGGCTGAGTCAACCTTGAGCCGGTGAGATTTGATCTGCTGAACTAGCAGTCAGCTGTAGTAGCTGCAGTACTGCACTCTAACCACTGCACCACCTCGGCTCTATGATGTGCCACCTCGGCATCATATTTACCCTATAGAAATAAATCCCCTTAAATCAGTTTAACTCTGTAGGACTATCTTCCCCAATTAAGGGCCTTCACATCTTTTGCATTAAAAGTTGTGTCATCTCTGACCTTTGTCCAAGCTAACCGAGACAACTTGGAAAGATTCGGGTCCCACGATATTCGGAGAGCCGCGGACTAAGAAAGTGAATTTAAGCTGTCTCAAAACAGCAGGAACTGCAATTTGTTGTAGATGCGAAGAAGGAGAGAGAACTGGCAGAGGATACCTATAAATCATATGAGTGATTTTGAAACATGTTTGCTCTGGCTTTTTACAAGTTATGCAGGAGACAGCAGAAGCAGAGGGCCTGCTATCTCATCTTAGAAAACATATTTCTGAATATTTCTCTGCATTAAAAAGACCCCAAACCCCTTCCATCTACCAAAATAGCTATACCCTTCATCTTGGCAAGTGAATTTAATCTATGAAGGAATGCTTAAAGATATACAGCAGCCCTTGTACGCTCAAATAACACAAGCCAGAATTCTCCGGAGTAAAATGAAAAATGGCACTGATACAGCCACTCAGACATAGGCTTCTTCGGAAGGTATGATTTCTTAGCTTCTAAAAATCAGATAATGTGGGTTGAAGTTTGCTCCAGTGCAGATTCACACAGCTAAATATACCTCCACACAACATAGTAAGTATTGCACGTTGCAATTTATCAGCAATAGCAATAACATTTAGACTTATATACTACTTTACAGTGCTTTACAGCCCTCTCTAGGCAGTTTACAGAGTCAGCCTCTTGCCCCCAACAATCTGGGTTCTCATTTTACCCACCTGGGAAGGATGGAAGGCTGAGTCAACCTTGAGCCTGGTGAGATTTGAACTGCCAAATTGCAGGCAGCCGGCAGGCAGCAGAAGTAGCCTGCAGTACTGCACTCTAACCACTGCGCCACCGTGGCTCCCAGATCGAGAACACAAACGTCCTCTGCAACTTTTGATTTCTATGCGCATTTATTTTATTTTATTTTTATATGAAAGAGTGCAAACCTTTTATTCCTCATTGACAGCAGAAGAGCTATAGTTGCAAAACGCACCATCCCTGGTTTGGCCTACAATAAATATTATCTGCTTTCCAATGCAAAAAACAGAGGCCCACGATTGGAGGTCAAAAGGTCTTGCAGAATCTAAGCTGTAGCCCTTCAAGATCCTTTCCAAAAGTTGCCACCGAATTTTAATTTTCCCTTTGAACAAAGTGGGGCATTTTTAAATATGTGAGGAATAATTATATTTAACTTGATTTGCTGATTTAGATTAAAATGTGATTAAATCTAATTTTGTCACAATGCTGACCTGAAGTTACTTACATTTTGGAATGTAAATTCTAGCTTGCTACTTGAAAAAAAGCTATGCATTCTAGACATAAATACTCAAATACTCTTTTTTTTTTTACAGACCTTTTCTTTCATAGGTGAAGGAATGAGCTGCCCCCTCACACCTACTCTAGAAATTTATGCATATGGTGCTTTGATAAGTCCCAGGAGCAAGAGAAATGCAAGATATATTCAGGATTTAAGACTGCATTGGTCCATATAATCCTGTATTTTAGAAGGATTGACATTCCAAAAATTCTATTCTATTCTATTCTATTCTATTCTATTCTATTCTATTCTATTCTATTCTATTCCATTCCATTCCACTCCACTCCACTCCACTCCACTCCACTCCATTCCATTCCATTCCATTCCATATTCTACTCTACTCTACCCTACTCTAAAGGTAAAGGTGCTAGTCATTCCCAACTCTAGGGGGTGTTACTCATCTCCATTTCAAAGCCGAAGAGCCAGCGCTGTCCGAAGACGTCTCCATGGTCATGTGGCTGGCATGACTAAACGCCAAAGGCGCACGGAACACTGTTACCTTCCCACCAAAGATGGTCCCTATTTTTCTACTTGCATTTTTTACGTGCTTTCGAACTGCTAGGTTGGCAGAAGCTGGGACAAGTAATGAGAGCTCATCCCGTTATGTGGCGCTAGGGATTCGAACCACTGAACTGCCGACCTTTTGATCGACAAGCTCAGGTCTTAGCCACTAAGCCACCGCGTCTACTCTACTCTACTCTACTCTACTCTACTCTACTCTACTCTACTCTACTCTACTCTACTCTACTTTACTCTACTCTACTCTACTCTCCAGCAAATGAAAGTTGCTGTAAATTAACTACACACAAATTAAAAAACACTGTAGCTCTGTCCATGGTACTTAGGAGGTACTTTGTCAGATATTTAAAATTTTATTTTAAAATATTCTAATTCACTAAAAAAAAAATCCCTGCTCTGCTAAGTTAACATGAATAGAAACAATCTCAGACATCTGACGCCTGACCCATATTTATGACGGTTGCAGTGTACGGTTGTACGCAATCTTTTGCGACCTTCTGGCAAGCAATGGGGATGCCGGATTCCCTTAACAACCATGTTACTAACTTAACAACTGCAGTGAATCACTTGACCAATGTGTCAGGAAAGGTTGTAAAATGGGGCACAACTCACTTAACCAATGTCTCACTTAGCGACAGAAATTTGGGGCTCAGTTGTGGTCGTAAATCGAGGCCTACCTGCATGTACACAGCTCATTCTCATTTTAATTAATTCCAGATTTAAAACATGGGTTTTTTTTTTCCTTAGAAACAAGACCCATTAAAGGCCCACTGAGATATAAGTCAAGAGCCTTAAACATACATGAAACTGATCAGCATAATTTAATTCAGTCTCTTCCAACAGAGTAATTCAGGGAGCTGTAGTCCCTACGCATAAAGAAGACAGTAGGCTACAGAATATTTGTGTTGTTGGGCTCCTTTGTTTAAAATTACACTTTGAATCATATTCTGGATCTTAGCAACTGTAGTTGAAAGTCCAATCTCACTAATGTGCGTGTGAAATAAAACTTTGAAGTGCACAGCTTAAAATCTCCACTTATTTAAGTATGAAAATAATGAATACTGAAATAATGAATTGTGAATTAACCATTGCAAGTGGAAAATTTAAGATCTATGGGATCGTTGCCAAAGAGAATATGAATTGCAGCATTACAAATGGCCAATTAATAAATACTGCTCCAGCATTTTGCAATAAAGTACAATCTCATCTCTCCAAAATAGCCAGGGGATATCCAAAAATGCTCAGATAATCAGAAATTTAGTACACAGGAGCGATCATTTACATATCATTATGCTGACACAAAACTCCTTGGGTGATAACACAATGAATTGGGAGTATTATCTATTTGTATAGCGGAGACACGGATAATAACCCAACACCAAAAAAAAAAAATTGACAACATGCTTATGAATTTTGCAAATATGACAAGACTCAGCTGGGGGCCTTCAGGGTTTCTCTCAACCAGTAGATTGAACTGTTTTTCAGGATCAGTGTAAATGTCCACTTCATCGAAAATGCAGCCAGACATTCACTGAAGCCTGCAAACAGGGTAGTGTGGGTGGTCGTATCCATCCCATAATTGCTGTACTCAGCATCTGCTTGTCAGGTGGATGCTACTTTTGTACACCAAGAACTGTAATTGAATGATCACACCTCGAAAATAAAAATGGCAAACCCTCCTGTAGTTACCAAACCTTGACAAACTGATCAAACTTTCAGGGACCTAAGGGGGGTGGGGGGGTGGGGAGAATGTATTAATGTTATCTCCAGTGGTGGGATTCAAATAATTTAACAACCGGTTCTTTGCCCTAATGACCGGCTGGGTAGGCGTGGCTCGGTGGTCATGTGATCGTGTGGGCGTGGCCAACTCAACGTCACTCACGTCGATGGGCGCTTCGCCTTAGCTGTTACAATGTGATAAGGGTTAACCCGAGAGGCAGTTTCTATAAGCAGGGCAATAAAGATTAGGCTAGAAACAACACCAGAATGTTTCCTTCCTGCCTTCCTTACAGGATTAGCCCTGTAAAGTGGGAAAAAAGAAAATAAGATTTCTTCCAACAACCAGTTCTCCGAACTGCTTAGAAAGTTAACAACTGGTTCTCCCGAATAGGTGCGAACTGGCTGAATCCCACCACTGGTTATCTCCCCGCTTAGCTAGATTTCCTCTTTCTATACCACATACTGTAGCTTGTCCTAGCTCACACTGAGCACACATTGTTCTTGATGTTCATTTATCTCACCAAGTGGGCAGCATACCAATTTGGTAAAATATAAACAAATAAATGTGCAAGCTGCTCATTATTTTCCAAGTGTCCACTCTCCCATTCTTGGCTTCCAGGGTTCTTTATTTTATCCTTATTTACTTATTAGACCGTTTGAAGTGACAATCGTACTGGAAAAAAGTGACTAATGACCGTTTTTCACCCTTGCAACTTCCCCATGGTCACGTGATCAAAATTCGGGCGGTGGGCAACTGACCCCTCTTTAAGACGGTTGCAACGCCCCAAGGTCACGTGATCCCCGACCTTCCAATGGTCAAAGTCAATGGGGAACCCAGATTCACTTAACAACCGTGTTACTAATTTAACAAATGCAGTGATTCGCTTAACAACCCTGGCAAGAAAGGTTGTAAAATGGGGCAAAACTCACTTAACAAATGTGTCTCACTTAGCAACGGAAGTTTTGGGCTCAATTGTGGTCATAAGTTGAGGACTACCTGTATTACAGAAAGAGGAAGTGAAATAAAACCAAATAAGGACCCAATCAGTGGTAAGTCCCAAATATCTTTTATGCAGTCAACGTTGTCCTGATTACTACTACTACCACTGCCTTCAGTCTGTGATTCTAACTCACCTTACCCACACAATATACCTCAGGTGTCCCCTTCTAGCCATTTAATTTAAAGGTCCTTTTTGAAAAAAAATCAGCTTCTCTTGTCTATTCCTTTTGAAGCATTCCGTGGAAAAATTGCATACATGCATACATACATATGTCTCCGTGTGTGAAATGACCTATAAAATTATGACTGGAGAACAAGAGATGATGAAAACAAAGCAGTCCTAGATCCTTCCATGGTCTCAACCCTTCCCACGTTCCAAAATTAGAATTATGGCATGGAGACATAACAGCATTTATAAATAGTAACTCATTTATAACCGCACACATGCAAACAGACACACGAACACACAATCCCGGTCTCCGCCTCCAATCGAAATAATAATAATAATATTTCTACAAAGCACAGTTTCTAAATGGCAGCTTCCATTAGCCTTTTCAAGGGGAGGGGGAGATTCACTTTTAAACATCCCCCCCCAATCTTCTCTTCTCTTTAATTTTGTGAGGGTGTGGCTCAATTATCAAAGTACCAGGGCTATATTCTACCAGCCCTGGACGACATCTTCGAATCTCGCTGTTTGAGAAAGTTGCATAACATTGTCAGAGACTCTTCCCATCCTGCTTACAATCTTTTTGGACTGTTGCCTTCTGGCAGAAGATACAGAACAATTAAAACTCGGACCACCCGTTTTCTGAATAGTTTTTATCCCAGAACTATAATTGCACTCAACAATGAACTAAAGGGCCACCATCAGTGAGCTGTTGGACAGCATTACTTGGTCTGTTGTGTGGATGTTTGGGTGGTGAACTGGTAGCAACCCACCACTGAACAAGGGGAAAGCTTTCTTGTTAATTAGGCACCTACGTGTCTGAGCCAATCATTCATTGATTGGCTGGTCCACAAAAGTTTGCCATCTCCATTTGCCCCATTCTTTTCCATAGAGGTGGGAATAGGCCCATAGGAATCCATGCTATACAAAAGTGTGCATAGTCAAGGCTACTATGGTTTTCCCAGTTGCAATGTATGGCTGTGAAAGTTGGACCATAAGGAAGGCTGAGCACCAAAGAATTGAGGCCTTTGAACTATGTTGCTGGAGAAGACTCCTGCGAGTCCCCTGGACTGCGAGGTAATCAAACCAGTCAGTCCTAAAGAGATCAACCCTGACTGCTCTTTAGAAGACCAGATCTGAAGAGGAAACTCAAATTCTTTGGCCATCTAATGAGAAAGAAGGACTCACTGGAGAAGAGCCTAATGCTGGGAACGATTGAGGGCAAAAGAAAAAGGGGACGACAGAGAACGAAGTGGCTGGATGGAGTCACTGAAGCAGTAGGTGTGATCTTAAATGGACTGCAGAGGATGGTAGAGGACAGGGAGGCCTGGAGGAACGTTGTTCATGGGTCGCGATGGGTTGGACACAACTACGCAACTAACAACAACACAATCCACCCCCTTCAAATTAGCCCTCCCCAATGAGATAGGAAAGCCTGCCTCCACCACGCCCCTTCAAAAATAAGAAGAAAATGTGGGGAAGAGGACCATTGGGGGTAGTGGAGGAGATTTTGAGAGATTAAGAAGAGAGGTAAGCAAATGAGAACAGAAGG